>PVKS010009558.1:0-63513 GCA_004027875.1 Aplodontia rufa | reverse complement strand
TGATAATGTTTCCCCCTCAATTGTAACTCCATATTCATTTAATTAAAAAAAAAAAAAGAATAAACCCTGAGGGGGTAATGATATCATGGTAAGGGAACCGGACTAGGAGTTAAGGACCCTGGTTTTCAGGCCTACAACTGCTACTACCTAGCAACCTTTAGTCACTTATCACCCTTGAGCCTCAGTTTCTATCCCTGGGAGGAGACAGCAGCCATTGACCTCACAAGGTTAAAGAGAAGTTGAAAAGAGGTTATAGAAATAAAACTGTGGAATTATTCCTATGATTCTGTCCTTGAAGAAAGCACTCTCCTATCTATTCCAGTCTCCCTTCTTGAGAAAGATTACCTTTTGTCTGGTCATACAGGAGAAATCTTTCAAAGAGCTCATGTTGGATGGGAACCTGATCTGTAGAAGTGTAGGGGAGGATATCTTCATGGCTGACATAGTCCAAGCCTGGCACAGAGAGGGAAAGACAATGAGACTCACACAGGAGAAGAGATGGGAAGAGCCAGGCTAAGAAGAAACATTTCCTGGTCTTGCCCAGGGTAAACAATTCTGGCACTGAATTCCTCTTGGCACCAAAATCCCTCCCAAAAGATGACAGGACATCAGAATTCTCTCCCTGGTACACACCAGACCCTTTCTCCACTGGCATCATTCAGATGCTAACTCCTCACCTGGGATGGCATAAAGGGCCCGGCTGTCATCATGGTTTGCCAAGAAGGTCACAGCTTCTGTCTGAGATCTCTGAGACTAAGGCAAGAATGGAATCAGGAGCTTCCTTGGGCCACTGTCCAGTCCCAAAGACTTGGAGTCCAGGACTGATTCAGGCTCCCTTTGACCCCTCTCACTCCCTTTGTCCCCAATGGGGTATAAGCCTTTCCCAAGGACGGGACCCCAGGCCCAGCCATCTTTTTTACTTACTATATGTGGACAGTCACGGGCATCAATCAGCACCTGGTAGTAAGTGTGCGTTTTTCCTTTCACCTCCTTAGAGCCATGGCCAGCAGGGTTCTCTGCTCTGTAGGGTGGGAGAAGTCCAAGATTACCCTAAGAGAAGGGGAAGTGGTACCTGACTCAGCTCCCTACCACCTCCTCACTTAAACAAGCTGGTCCTGATCTGAAGGTGCTTTAGTACAGCTGGGCACCGCTCAACAAAGCACAGATGCTCTCCAGGCAGAACAAACAATGGGGGCCCACTGGAGGCCCATGCCATCATCATTTGGCATATTATCTGGATGCTTCCTGGAAGGGGGCCATGTTGAGAAAATCCAACTGCCAACTCAGTGCCCTGGGTCCGAAGTACCCTACACCTCTTAACCCCAGGGGCTGTGATCAGTTAATGGTGCTCTTCCTTTTCTTTTTTAATGTACTCTGGTGATAATGTGAGATTAAGGGAAAAATTCCAATTGAGCATCAAAAAACCAAGACGACTGGATCCCAAAATGCTCTTTGGGGTACTTATGAAAACCAAGAGTAGTGTGGAAGAGCTTTCAGCTCTACTGTCTCCATAGGTATTAGTGCCAGAGAAGTGCAATGGGCCGGTTTCTAAGGCCCAGGAGGATGCTGTCTTCTCCCCTGAGGCCCCAATTACATTTGTCTGCCATGAGCCAGGCTTCTCCTGAGAACACCATGAGGCAGGATAGGGAAACTTACTTCTCCGGAGCTGCAGAAGCCACATCCCGGTCATACAATCTGGCCTGCCAGGGAAACAGGACAACACCTCGATAGCCAAAAACACTATGAAGGAAAAGCTAGGAGGAAAAAGAGGGGCCTCGATGAATCTACAGTCCAGCAAGTCATCCAGGTGGGGAGCACAAAGCAGCACAGGTAGGAGCAACTACAGCACAAGGTCTTGCCACCTCTTCTCTTTACTCTTGTGTCAACCCAGACCACCCTACACCCTCTTCACCTGGCTGATTCTACTCATTTTTCAGGTCATAGATTTAGCCTTCAGGAAGCCTTCCTTAACCTCCTCTACTAAGCAGTATATATCTCTCAGCCATTTACATGTCATTATATCCTTTCTAGACTGTCAACTCCCTGAAGGCAGGCACCATGTCTACCTTGTTTTCTGATTTAACCCTAATTCACAATGCCTGGTTTATTTTAAGCGTAATAAATTATTAAATAAACAAAAATCTTCCTAACCTTCAAAGGACCTAAATCTATCCCAGTGGACCTAGAGTAAATCTGATACAGAAAAAGAGCTTCACACCCAGAACTAGACAGACTGTAATCTCTTTGATAACAAGACACCAAAGGTTTGCTTTCCTGAACGCTCCCTCTACTGACTTTTTTTTTTTTAAAGAGAGAGAGGGACAGTGAGAGAGAGATAAAGTTGCTGTGACACTTTATTGTGTATGTGGTGCTAGGGTTCGAACCTGCATCCTTGCACATGCCAGGCAAGTTCTGTAATTGCTGAGCCACTGCTCCAGCCTAACTTCTTACTATTCAGTATGCTAGGGAAATCTTCAGCAACTTCGCTTTTTCATTATAGTCAAAACAATCCCTCTCCACGCTAATTTGGAAAGAAAACTCATTATTAAGTGCATTCAAATCCAGGAACACAGAAACTGCATCTTAAAAAAACCTGTGATTCTGTTCTGATACCAAACATCAAGGTGGAATGGCGCTGGGGGTGTTGCACAACAGTAGAGCACTTGCCTAGCATATGTAATGGGTTCGATCCCCTGTACCGAAAAAATAAAACAAAATGGTGGAATGAAAGGAAAGCTGTACCATTCAGGTCTGTGACCAAATCTGACTCCACTCAAAATCAGAGCACTCCATGAAAATGAAAACAGACCTAGCCCAACACTTACCTGCCCAGTCTCATATTTTCCATTCTGTTTTGGCACCTCAAACACACCAACTGTCTCCAATACTTTGCCTTCTGGTCGGTTTCTGATCAAGAAGGAAAAGAACAAGCAATGAGCAGCTAAGAAGGTAATGGCACTTATCCATCAGAAGAAGAAGGAAAAAAAAATACTAGGGTACTGAGGGACCAGGACAATGAGAGCAGAGAAGGGCTGGGCAGTGTGGCCATCTAAAGCTGGTGAGGGCTTTCCTCACAGTGCTGCTGCCTTTCCTCCTGAGGTCCAGCCACAGGATCCTCCGTAACGAAAACCTCCCTAGTTTCCCAGTGTTAGATGTGACTGTTTCCTGATTGCTTTGTTCTCTCTTCACTCTGCATTCCTCATATCATGCCCTTATACCCTACTTAGATATATCCCTTTACCCCCTTTCTTCCCTAATCCACCTTCCTGACCTCCCGCAGCATTTTTTTTTTTAAAGAGAAACAACTTTATTTAGTTTTTCACATGGCCTTAGTTGCTCCAACACTTAGTTGTGTACGTGGTGCTGGGGTTTGAACCGGGGTCCTCGTGCTTGCCAGGCAAGCGCAGAAACCGCTGAGCCACCGCTCCAGCCCCACTCCCGCAGCATTTTAACTGTCCCTTCTCACTTTGCATTTCAGTTATTTGTGTCCATGTCTTATCTCCAATTAGAGACTGTAAGTTCCCTGGGACCAACGTTTGTATCTGTTTACCCTGTGCTGCCCCTCAGGGTCTAGTGTACAAGGTTTCAAAAAATTTTTTGTTCTGTAACATAATTCCATGTCTACCTCTCCTCACCCTGCCCTTAAGGATTTAATCATTTCTAGATTCTCTATTGTACTCCACACATTACACCCAGCATTGCAGTCTGTCAATTATAGATTTTGTTCAGACGTCAATTTTCACAGGGGTCTAAACTTGCAAATAATTATCATCTCTCCCCAATATTAGCGTCTAATCTCAACACTATAAGGTCAGCTCTGTCAATTAGCGCTCTAAACAGTGCTGTCCCTTCTAAGGGACATTCATAGCGCTGCTATTCTATTTTGGAGATATGAACTTGAATCACTGGCCCCAATTTGATCTGCCTGTCCCAGCCTCAGAGACTGCTCACACCATGCCCCCTACCTCAAAACCCCTTCACCAAAACTCATCGAGAAAACGGGTGTACTAAGGTCATAACAAAACGTGGGACCCACGAGGGCCCACACTCAAGTCGACGCTGTTTCCCACCTCTAGCATCTTTCTGAGGGGCTGGGGACTGAAGTCAAAAGTCCTGGGACTGCATTCAAAGGCTGTCCACTAACAGCGGTGCTGGGATCCCCTGCTGGGGGCGTAGGGTTCGCTCGGGTGCGTCTCTAGTTCCCCCTCAGAGCCAGTCTGCACAGCCAGGGCCCTGGGTCACGCTCTCCTCTGCTCCTGGCCCCTGTCCCAGAATGCTCGGTGCTCGGGACCCTCTCCCAGGTCGAACTCCGGTCCCCCGCCAGGTGGCCTGGCCTCCCAGCCTCCTCATGGGCCAGGATCCGGATACGCTCCCTAAGCTCCGGGCCCGGCCCCAGCGCTCCGTCCCTCACCGAGACGACAGATGCCTCCGAGTCGTCGTAGTCGCCACTGAAGGGAAGGGCCCCGCTCCACCCGCCGCACAGAGCGGCCTCGACCCTCGGGCCGCGGTCAGCGACCTGGACCACCAGCGGCCGCCCACGGCCAGGGCCCGCCGGGCCACACACCCTGCCATCTCCCGCCCGAGCGCCCGCTGGGCTGCTGACACTGGCCGACCCGCGGCGGGGCGGCGTCCCGCCCCCGCCCCACACTGCCCCGCGCCGCGTCCCCGCCCCCTGGGCCCTCAGCCGGGCCCGGCCGCGCCCTGGCCCCGAGCTACTTCCGGCGCAGCGCAGGCGGAAGTCCAGTTGCGGGTCACCTGACCGTGGAGGCTGCTAGACATGGCGTCTTCCTTCCTTGCGGGCGAGCGGTTGGTGCGCGCCGTGGGCCCCGGCGGCGAACTGGAGCCAGAGCAGCTGCCCCGGAAGCTGCGGGCCGAGCTGGAGGCCGCGCTGGGCAAGAAGCACGCGGGCGGTGATAGCCCCGGTGGCCCCCGACGCTTGGTTTCCTTCCGTCTGATCCGGGATCTACACCAGCACCTGAGAGAAAGGGGTGAGCCGTCTCCAGCGCAGATCCCCTCCCTGTTTCTAGATCTGCTCGCTCCCGAGGTTTTCCGCCGTCTTTGTCTCTCGCTTGCACAGTACTCATGGAGCCAACCAAGAGTCTCCTAAACCCAAGAGCCACCCACGCTCCCTTCTCCACTCCTATGGGACTTCGTGGACAGAATTATTTGTGCAGATTCTGTTCTCTTGGGTCTCCTCTTCAGTGGGCAGGCACATCTAATTCCACACGACCCATGAGGAAATGGAAGATCTAATCCAATACCATCTCCCTAATTCGGTTCCCTCCTTTTTTGCTACATTGGAACCAGTTTACCATTGTGAGCTTATCCTCGTTGGACCATCTCAAAAGCAAGAGTGGTGACATCTAATACTGTCTTTGTTCCTTATTTTGGAAATAAAATGACAAATGGTGTGTTAAAAAATGTAGACTGGAGCCAGCGGTGGCGCAGGCCTGTAATCCCAGTGACTTGGGAGGTTGAGGCTGGAGTATCGCTAGTTCAAAGCCAGCCTCAGCAGTTTGGCGAGGCTCTAAGCAACTTAGCAAGACCCTGTCTCAAAATGGAAAATAAAAATAAGCTGAGTATGTTGAATATTCATGTGTGTGTGAACATGTAACAGTTCCCTCCAATACGTAAGACTGTGTCGAACAAATAAAAAAAAACCGAGCTGGGGATGTGGCTCAGTGGTTATGCACCCCTGGGTTCAATCGCTGGTACCCCGCCCCCCCAAAAAAGAAAGATCTAGACCAGGAATACCATGTGAATTTCAGTCTAAGCACTGTCACTAACTCCCCTCAAAGAAGTCATCCCACCTTTCTGGGCTTCAATTTCCATATCTATAAAGAGAGGAAATAAAGCAAACTGGCACACAAGGTATTTTGCCAGAATTAACATAGCCTAGCAAAAAGTGCAAAAGGTACACTGCTCAACTATAAGAACTTTTAAAAAGAACTTTAGAGATTATCTGGTGCAGTGACCTGTGAGTATCATCACATAGACCTACACCTATTTAGGGCAGATCTATGTAGCTACCAAAATGACCTAACCAAAAGGCAAATAATGTGTGTTGGTTTTTATCTTGACAGAGTAATAGAGGGCTGACAGTTACAGTCCACTGTGCAACACTAGAAAATATTCAGGTGGAATTGTCCTAGATTTTCTTCAACTGAGAATGATCCTGGGGGATCTGGAGCAGTGGGTCAGTGGTTACCGTGCTTGCCTAGCATGTGCGGGGACCCAGGTCTGAACCCCAGCACCACATACACAACTAAGTGTTGGAGCAACAAAAACCAGATGAAAAACTAAATAAAATTGATTCTCTCTTTTTCTCTCTTGCACTGTCCCTCTCTCTTTAAAGGAAAAAAAGAAAAGAAAATGATCTTAGGGTTGGTTGATATAAGTATGGCTGTATTTTTATTTTGGTAAGAGAAAAGAGACCCTTTTCTGATCTTAGTCTTTCAAGCTCAGCTCTATGGTTCATTACACTTGTGGAAACCTTTTCTTTTCAGATTCCACACTATACCTTCATGAGCTCCTAGAAGGCAGTGAAATCTATCTCCCAGAAGTTGTGAAGCCTCCCCGGGTATGTAAGGGATATATTTGTGAGTATGGGTATTGGCCATGTCGGGCATCAAATATTTTAATCAACTGCTGGGTGTAGTGGTGCACTCCTGTGGAATCCCAGCAACTCAGGAGGCTGAAGCGGGAGGGTCACAAAATCAAAGGCCAGCCTCAGCAACTTAGCAAGACCTTGTCTCAAAATAAAAAATAAAATGGGCTGGGGTTGTGGCTCAGTGGTTAAGTGCCCTAGTACCAAAAAAAAAAAAAAAAAAAACCAAAAAAACTTTTGGGTGTGAAAATTTGTCTTTTAAATCTCTGAGATGAGAAATCCAGGTATTTCCTTCTCTATTTGATAGCTTTGGAAAGCTGTGATCCAAAAAACTTGTTTCCAAAGAGTGGAGGTGTAACTGGTACACAGGTCCCCTGGCATATTCAGTGTCCCTTGGACCAATGATTATGATATACTTTCTGGCAAGACATGTTAAAGAATATCATTCTTTTCACCTGATTTTTTTTTCTGCTTTAGAACCCAGAGCTAGTTGCCCGACTTGAGAAGATTAAGATACAGCTGGCCAATGAGGAGTATAAGCGGATCACTCGCAATGTCACCTGTCAGGTAAGTGCCTGTTCCTCAATGCGTGGACTGAGTAGGCCCTAAAAATGGGAATGCAAACGGGTATGGAGGGAAGAGACAACATAGGAGCCTGACTTGTACCCTATTCCAGGACCATAGGAGTTCTGTGTTGCCTAAAAACTAAATGTAATTCCCAACTCATTCACTAAGACTCTTGGCTTAGAGGGTGACTGGTTCTTAAACATGGTAGAGATGAGTATGAACCTTATGGCCTTTTTTTCTGACAGGACTCCTTTCTAATCTCTGGCATGCTCCTACCCTGAAACAGGAGAGAGGTAGATGAGTACTGGGAGCCTATGTCATCTTCTCTGTGCTTGCTCTGTGGACCAGCAAAGAGTCAGACTGGTCCTAGGCAAAAGACTCCATGGAAAATAGAGAATTAATCTATTGAGGAATAGAGAGGACTGACTGACAAATGGATGTTCTCTCAGCTACCTCTGAGCTGCTTCCATTCTGAAATCATGTACTTTCTCTTTTTCCCAGGATTCTCGGCATGGAGGGGCTCTCAGTGACCTGGGAAAACAAGGTGAGATACTGGGAAATTAGGCTGTCAAAGCCTCTCCGCGGGATTAATTCCTTCCCACCCTAGCAGTTTGGGTTCAAGGCTGAGCGATTCAGAGTTGTTATTAGGGAGAGGCAGCCATGAAGTAACAGGGCCTTCTGGAGAATGCTGACCTAAAGATTTCTTCTCTGGGCTCTTCCTCCTCAAAGTAAGGTCAATGAAGGCGCTGGTCATCACCATCTTCAATTTCATTGTCACGGTGGCAGCTGCCTTTGTCTGCACTTACCTTGGAAGCCAGTATATCTTCACAGAAATGGCCTCGGTGAGTTGGTGCTAGACAGGGCAAAGTACCCCAAGAGGGGGTGTTGGCAGGGAAAAGGGGATGGGTATAAAAGTGCCTTGCACAGGTTAGAAATCCAGCATATTTACGCAGTAAACAAAGGGAGTATCTGAGCCTTCTTGCATTCATGAAATGGGGGGTGACTAGGGGACACGGGTATTAGACCCAAGAGAACCCAGATCCCTTTTTCTCCCCCCCCCCCACCCAGTTTAGGGTGGGTTGTAGGTCTTCCATCCCCATTAGAGGTGCTAAGGGCTGAAGAAGTGGGTGTGGCTTACATTCCTTAAGCCTGATTTTCCCCTCTCTAGCGGGTACTGGCTGCATTAATCGTTGCCTCAGTGGTGGGTCTAGCCGAGCTATATGTCATGGTGCGGGCAATGGAAGGCGAGTTGGGAGAATTGTAAGTGCTTCACCATCAAAGTTTGGAGAAGATATTGTGGACACCTGGCTGCCAACTGCCAATCACTGACTCAGTCAACCTGTGAAACTGTTTGTACTCAGCTCCAATTAGTCAGAGGACCAGGCCAGGCCACCCCCCACCCTGCCCTGTCTTCTGTGAATTTCCGTAGAAAGCATTGGAGAAGATTCAGACAATACCACTTCTTTAAAGCTGAAAGAACTGATCTCTCTGAACCTGGTGCCCATTACCTTCTCCAGTCCATTCTGGGTATGCTGGGAATGGAATTTATCCATCAAGAGTAAATGGAATCCAGGCCTTCCCAGAAGTAGACCATACCTTGAACTTGTCCAAGTGCACAAATCACTCATCATCCCTTGACCACACACCTTTGGTGCAGGCCTATAATTGAGAGCAGAAGCTTTCAGGAAAACAGAAAAGCGCTCTCTCAATTTATGCTGAAAGAAGAACCAGTCAGAGGACAGATACCAAATAAGAGAAAGATAGGTTGGTGTGGGATGGTGGAACTGGAAGCCAGGCAGCTACCTTTTTGGAAAAGAAAATGGTATTAGACCCCTTTTCCAGAAGGCAAAACTGAGAGACCAAATGGCCAGCTGTGGTCCTTCCTCTGTTAAATGGAGGCAAAGCTTCCTGTTGTTCTGACGTCTCTGTAATGTTACCCGTCTGAGAACTTAGATAAGTCATGTGATGATGGAGTCTATATGTGAAACCTGAAAGGGTATCAATCTTTAGTTATTTATTCAATAAATATTTATCGTGCCCATTGTATTCTTATTTCAAATTCCGTGACAGACCTAACACAGAGCACAAAGATTTCCATAATTCTGAGAATTGTACAGGGTTTACTCCTAAGTTGACTCCTTCTTACTGTTTGTCCACTATACCTGCTCCTGTAGTCTTTGTTTTTCCCCAAAACTTTCTGTTCTTGCAGATTATATACTCAGTGGCTCAGTAGACTTTTCTTCTGTAAGATTTGCTGGTTTCTGTTAGTTGAGAGAAATGTCACCTGCGAGAAAATGTAGGTGACATTTTACAGTGTTCCTAGTAACCTGAACTGTTGACTTTTGGTCAGAAAACTGTACTAAAACCTTTTGGTAATTTATGGCTCTACTTCCCATGTCTGTCCTCTATGCTCCAGGCTGCCCAAAAGCTTTAAGCTTTCACATCCCTTCAGGACCTGAATTTAGGTTGAATGGATTCCAAATGTTGAAGAGATTTTAACTTTATCGGAATCTCCTCAAACAGATTCTGACCCCACTCAATAAAATTGGGGTCATTTCCTATTCGCCCACTCCACCCCAAAATTCAGATTAAACCCAGGGGCTTTCTACTGAACTATATCCCAAGCCCTTTTTTATTTTTCTAATTCAAAATAGGGTCTAAGTTACCCACGTTTGCTTTGAAATTGCGATCTCCTGCTTCAGTCCCACAAGGAGCCAGGATTACAGGCTTGTGGCAAATGTGGAATCATTCTACCCCCTCCCAACACCATTTATTAGGATGGAATCTCCACTGGACCCCAACTCCCTCCTAATAAGTCTATAGGCTTCTGTGGCATAGAGATCTTTTTGAGAGCTGCTTTATGGACTGGATACAGTGCTTGCATCTGGGGCTAGAGAAGGAAATGGCCACTGTTCAAGGAGGGTTCCATCTGTAAGGGCAGGATGGTGGTGTGGTTCAGTGGTAGAGCACTTGCCTAACATGTGCAAGGCCCTGGGTTTAATCCCCAGCACCACAAAAAAAAAAAAAGAACCTGCAAGGGCAGAGTTATTAAAATTAGTAATCAGGGCCAGTCCTCGGTTCCTACCAGAGAAGGGAGCACTGTCTTTGTCTTTTCCTCTTGGTACCATCTCTCTCCATTGTGCTCTGAGTCCAGGAAGTTCCTGGCAGGAGATCAGAGAAACAAGAAGTTTGAGACCTTCTAGTTCCTCATTACCTCTGGATGAAGAAGCAGAGGGAGCTAGCATTTCTTGGAGTTTTTATCATGTGTCACACACTGCATGTGGCCCTTTGCTTACATTATTTCTTATTCCCATACCAAAGAGAAAGCACTTGTTACTACTCTGCTTTCCCAGCACACAGTGTTTCAGTCCAGCACAAACTAATTATCAACTATGTTTTTCTCCCCAAAGCTGAGGAGTTCCAGAGGTTGAGACAACTGGGATGTCCTGGAATCAATAGGACTAGGGTGCCCATAGAGTATTCCATCACCTAAGGTCTCAGGCCCCGTAAGCCCTTCAATTAACCATCCCCCTAACTAATCCCAGCAGAAGCCTTTGTAAAACCTCCCCTCCAGAATCTATATGGAACCTGGCCTGGCCATGTTTAGGGATTAGGTAATGGAGATAAATTTCCAAGGCAAACAGCCCATTCATTTGCAACACGCAATAATCCAGATTAAGGTACAGAGTTGGGTTTTATTTGGAGATTAGTTGGTATTACAGATGACAGTGATACCAAAACCCAGTGCTGCTGTATCCCCCTCCACCCCAAATCTGTCAGATCATCTCTGTAGCCCCATGTCAGAGGGCGGCCAATCTGATCTTTGTGAAAATTAAATCAGCGTAAGCCCCAGGCTCTTATTTCTGCTTTATTACTTTAACAATTTGTCTGGGTGGTAG
Source organism: Aplodontia rufa (assembly GCA_004027875.1). Lineage (NCBI taxonomy): Eukaryota > Metazoa > Chordata > Mammalia > Rodentia > Aplodontiidae > Aplodontia > Aplodontia rufa. Next base: position 52,440 of record PVKS010009558.1, on the reverse strand, counting down.
AAGATCAGGAGAGGGGGTCCTGAACCATAAAAGGGTCCCCAGCAGTCAAGAGTAGGAGTAGCACTCTTCCCCTTGCTCACCTAGCAGGCAGACCTGAGGGGCCCTCATCAGAAAGATGACAGCCCCAGTCAGAGAGGAGCTCATAGCTGTGTTGAGATTGGGGACAGGTCTCTGCAGAAGAGTTGGGAAACATGACCCCTTAACTCATCCTTCTGATGGAGGCACCTGTCAAAACAATGTGTATGCCCCAGGAGGGTCCAGAGTGCTGGGTAGCAGGAGCCAGAGCCCTCCCTTGTGTAAAAGAAGAGGGCAGAGGATCGGTTCTGAAGTGTTTAGTCCTAGGTGGGCTGGATGGACTGCAAGAGTCAGGTGAAGGGTCTTGGAAATTCTGGACCTGGATTAGGAGTGGTCCACATTGGTGACAATGGCTGAGGTATAAATAAGGTCAGATAGGCTTCCCAGTGAGGTCTGAGGAATAGCTCCCTCCAAAGAAGGGTGGACCCCTGAGGACCCAGCTGATCCGCATGGGGCTGCAGCTTTAGTCCCTGCCCAGCCCTGGCCCAGACCCAAGCTGGGAGTTGCACCCAGAGCCTGTGGACACACTGAAGTACACTGAGCTGTGCTGGTGGCAGGTGGAGGCTGGACCAGCATTCGGGGTGCCCAGGACTGCTGGGGGGTATCTGGAAAAGAACAGTAGCTCTGGGGAGGCTCAGGCCAGGGGCTTAGGTCACTTGGCTTCCTGATCTTGATTCTCTTGGCCCGGCGGTTCTGGAACCACACCTGGTAAGGAAGATAAAGGGGACTATTCTGGCTCTAGCACCCCTTCCCTGGGACGGGAAAAAACCTGGAGGCAGAATACCCAGGGAGGAGCTTCGGGTCAAGGCCAGAAGTTGGCTGTGTGAAAGTACACTATGCTGGGGGAGGTCATAGCTTACCTGTATCTTGGCCTCAGGTAGGGAGGTGACCCGAGCAAGGTGTTCACGGGTGCCAAAGTCTGGGTAGGGCCATGTCGCAAACACCCGCTCCAACTCTAGCAGCTGCCCAATGCTGAATGTGGTCCTCTTTCTCCGATGGGGACCCAACCCACTGGTATGGCCTGTGAGTTGGGTGGAGGTCAAGCCAGGACTCCCTGCCAGAGCCTCTACCCAGCCTCAGAACCTTTGACAGATTGCACTCCCCACTACACATCCTCTTCAACCTTCCCCTTCACACCCTGTTCCACCTCCTACCGTACCAACCCTATCCCTGTCAGCTTACCTGCTGGAGATGCCTCTACAGGGCTGGCCATGGAGCTGGCAGAGGACAAGGAACCAGAGGGCCATGCCAGGCCTGTACCCTCACTGGACCCATCCATTTGAGGTTTTATGCTGCTCTGAAAAGTTGGCCCTGCCCCCAGCAGGGGAGAGGCTTAAAGTCCAGCTAGAGCAAAGCAGAGAAGCCCAGTAGGGGGAGGGCTGAACAGGATGAGGATGGCAGGGACAGCAAATGAGCTGGAGTCACCTGCAGGGCTGGGGATCAGCTGTTCAAGCAGGGCTGCTCTAGAGCTCTGCCTGCATCTAGCCCATTCTGTCTGACCGCTATAGAGCCCAGACAGGCTTTCCAGGGCACAAGAACCTGAAGCCAGAGGAGGCCCCACAGATGTAATTGAGGGTTTAAGAATGACATTTACTTTTAACAGTGCTCTCTTCCTTTTAAGGCTTTTAGGTCACTTTGCTAAAAGAAAGGGGTGCATGTAAATTTCCAGTTCCACTTCTTCCCTGTCTCTCCTGACCTCACTGCCCGCCCCAAACCCAAGACTGAGACCTCACAGAAACTCCCTCCCTGCAGGATGTGGTAGTGCCATCCTGTGATCCCAGCTACCCGGGAGGCTGGCTGAGGTAGGAAGGATCCCACGTTCAAGTCCACCCAGGGCAACTTAGTGAGACACGGTCTCAAAATTAAAAAACAACAGAGGATGTAACTCTGGTAGAGCACCCTTGGATTCAATCCTCAGTACCACAAAAAAAAAAAAAGAGGGAGGAAGGAAAGAAAGCCTACCTTAAGGGTGCATTGGGGGAACACAGTGACCCACACACACGCCTCTTCTTTTCTTAGTTAAGTCCAAGGGGAAAAACAAGCCAAATCCAAGGAGGAGTAGCTCGGTGACTTCTCTGTTGCCCAGAGGGTTTAGGGCCTACTTAGATGGGCTGCTGGAGGCCACTTAGCTCAGGAGGAAGGGTAGCACTCCCAATGCCCTCCCAGGCCCCAACTTTTCTGGTTCACAGAGAAGGCATAAACCTAGCGTGACAGCCTTGCATGCTTTCCTTTACCCAGACGGGAATCTGTCCACCCCAGTCAGTTTTTTTTTTTTTTTTTTTTTTTTTTTTAAGGAGGACAGTGAGAGAGAGAAATCAGTTTTTATTGAGTTTTTCACATGGCTTTCATTGCTCTGACACTTAGTTGTGTATGTGGGTGCTGGGGTTTGAACCTGTGTAGTTTAAACTTAGGGCCAAGTGAACTTTATTGGGCTGGCAGGAAGAGGCTAGAAGAGGAAGCTTCAGAGGCCCATCTGTGTGGACTGTTGACTCCTAGAGGTCAGGGGCAGCCGAGCCAGTACTGGGCAATGGAGCGTGGGTAGGGAGGGTTCACAGTGTCCACCCTCTGCGTGCGAAGGTTAACTCGGTAGTACTTGTCTGAAAGAGAGGATGGAAGAGGGTGGGTGAAACCCAGCATGCCCCTGCCCACTCTCACAGCTAAGGGCTTCTGGCCTGGCTTTCTGGGGTCATTGCCCTCAGACTGGTCAGACCTTGGAGACCCGAGGCAGCAGGGAAGGCTCTAGCAGAACCAGCTTCAAAGGTGGCAAGGGCTCCTACCTCCTGAGAAGAAGTAAACACTCTGGATAGGCTCGCAGGTGGCAGGCACAAGCCAGTTCATCTCATAGTCATAGTTGTAGGCTTCAGGCCAGCTCTCCTCACTGGAGAACCAGGATGGCCAGATGGAACGGGATGGCCGGTGGGAGTTCTGGCTACGACTGCGACCTCGACCGCGGCCACGGCGGGAGCGGTAGCCTTTGCGATTGCGACGTCTAGATTTCTGCTTCTTGGCCCAGGAGGAGCTGGATGCTGAGCCTAAGATGTAGATCCGGCCAGCCATGGCAGCATCCACTTTCCCTGGCACACCATGCCAGTCTCGGCTGATGAACCTGGGCTCTTTGACGCCACCTGTGGCAGGGAAGGGGTTAATGAGGGTTGGAGAATGGCTTAGGGGATCCCAGTTCCTGCCTTTTCCAGTAGGACCTTTAGGTGTCATCTGCTGCACCTTCCCTGTCAAAGGAAGCACAGCAAACTAATGGCAGGGCCCAGCACACAGACCTGTCTCCCTGTTGGATGTTCCTTCCTGTGTCCTCCACCATATCCATGGTGTTTCCACCCCACGACCTAAGCTTCCACAGGCCCCTCATCTGTGGCCTTTCCCTATACTGGCTGTGTCCTTGGCTATGCTAGGCAAAGTCCAAGGTGTGGGGTCCTAGTTGAGCCAAGCCTCCCCCTAAAGGTCAACAGAAGCAAAGTCTGTTCTGAGTAAACAGGTCTTGATTTGATCAATTGCTCCACAATCCCAGCCCTCCCCTCCCCTCCCCAGGGATTCCAGCCCTTTGAAGACAAAAGCAAGCCTTGTCCCCAGTAATACCAGAGGATCTGCCCCAGAAGAGCAGCTCAAAAATGTCCTCCCAGCTGTCCCGCTGCAGCAGGGCAAAGTGCTCAAACACCGCCGACATGGAGCTGTCTTCACACTCCTCCCGGCTAGGCTGGTGCTGGAACTCATACTCCCAGTACTGCTTGCCTGGGGAACAGGGTAGCTGACATCAGGAGGGTGAGCCTGAGCAAGGCTGCAGGACCCAGATAGGAGCGCTGCAGATAGGAGCTCCTGGCACAGGTGGTGGTTCTGTCCCCAAGATTGCAGGGAAGTTACCCAAGACACCTCCACTGGCTGGCCATTTTTCTCCCCTGCCCCCAGTACCCTTGAAAAAGTAGACCCTTTCCCGGCCACTGTAGCTATGGGCAGGGAGGGCCAAGGCTGCGTCCACATTGTCTGGGATGCCACTGAAGCCTTCAGAGATGTTTCGGGGGTAATCGGGGTCCAGAACACCATCCTCAAAGCGCCAGTACTGATGACCCTGTGAGGCAGGAAGGGTGAAATGGAGTGAGCAGACAGCTGGTTGGGCACGGAGGCAGGGTCCCATACCCTAAAGTGGCCATCCCCAATTCCAGGCTTGCCATCCAGTACCTGGAAATTATGTTGCCAGGACCTCAGACTACCTTGTCTTCGAGTCCCCAGCCAGGGACTGCAGGGTCCTAGATCTAACTTTCCTGCCCACCATTGCTCTGTGTGTACCAGCTCTCAGCCCTTCCCTATATGCCCTCTGCCCTGATCCACAGCCCCTGGGCCTGGCACCTTGAAGAGGTAGGTCTTCCCCTGACAGTTGATTCGAGTGAAGGCAGCATCGATGGGGCCCTCAATGCCCCAGACATCTTGGATGAGCTTGGGGTACCCAGGCCTCACTGCTGTTTCATCTAGCTCATAGCAGTACTGTCCTAGAGTGGGGGAGGCTGTGTGAGAGACAGCATGTTCCTGGGGCAGACCCCCACCCCAAGGTCTTCCCCTGGACTCACCTCGGAAGGCAAAGAGGGAACCATTCTTGAGATCAGTGAAGGCATCAAAGGGCTTTCCACTGCACAGCTCCTCCTCAGTTGAGAACTCAGAGGGCCCTTGATCAGGGGTCTCAGGGCTCTCTGTCTCAGGCCCTGAGGTCCCCAACTCAGGCTGTTGGGTGCTTGTCTTAGGTGTAGGAACCTCTTTCTCAGGGTTCAGGACAGGTGTTGACTCAGAAGTCCCTTCAGGCTTGGGCTGCAGGTCTGGGCGCAGGGAGGGGCTCTCTGAATGTGTATGGTTCTTGGTCTCCTCATAGTCATAGGTCCCATATTCATCTTCTGGCAGATTGAACACATCCCCGCGCGTCACTGCAGGCAGAATGGATGGTAGTGAGTGAGGATCCAGCTGCTGAGGGGGCCCCAGGCCCACCCACCTAAGCATGGAACGCACCTTGGGGCTTGCACTCGGCCATGTAGTCAACACAGCAGCTCTGGTAGTAAGCGCAGAGCTCATCACACTGACACTTCTTGTCAGCATTGAAACCCTCAGTGCAGCGACCCTTACATGACTCTATGGAGAGGGAATGTCAGTTGACACAGCCAAGCCCTGGCCACCCTCACCCACCCTTACATTGCCCCAGATGGTCACCAACACCTCGGTCCACACCTTGGTCAGCCAGAGCAACCCATGCCAGCAGAGCCAGCATAAGAAGGGGCCTTGGGGGTGCCATGGAGGGACCTCTTGCTGAGGACCTGGCAAGCTGGGATCTGAGCTCCTGGAGTCTCTGCTCTGCTCTCTGAGAAAAGGAGGGGGAGAAATGAGACAGGGAGGGAGGGAACTGGAGAAGAGGAGCTGCCCTTTCTGTCACTGTTTGCTCAGCTTGCAGGCCAGCCCCCACGTTCCTGACTCCAGAGGCTGTGGCAGCAAAGGGTCACGTTCTCAGAACCCTGCACCAGGGAGAGCTGGGAAATAGAACCCTTGCCAAGCTCAGGGTCATCAGGTCGTCAGGATGGGTCTGGAAGGCAGAAAGAAGGCTCATGCTGACACTCACTGGGAAGACTGCTTTACTTTTCTGAGTCTTAGTTTTCTTTTCAGTAAAATGGGACTAATAATACCTTGCTTGTGGGGTGTTGAGTGATTACATGTACCAGAACAGACAATGCTCAGGGCCTGCAGTAATTTCAAATTAAATTCTCATAAGTGACTATTGATACATGATTTTTTTGATCAGGTGCATCCCTGGCTGGGTGCTCATCCAATCCTTGCATATTTAAGGCAGTGAAAGGGAGGTGGGAGTAGGGATGGTAAGCACTCCAGGGAAATTCTATTTTTTATCATTAAACTACAAAGTTTCATTTCTGGCTTCTCCTTCTCCTTGTCCGTGAGGTTATCTCTCCACGCTGGTCTTCACAGCACAAGAGTAAATATGAACCCATTGGACCAGATTAGAATCCTGAGACTTTCATTAATTCATCAGTGGCAGGCAGTCCAATCCCACCCTCAGTCTCATCTGTAAAGAGTAGGCTTCAGGGCTGGAGCAGGTACATACCCCAGCACCACATACCCAACTAAGAATTGGAGAAATTTAGTCAGAAAAACTTAAAAAAAAAAAACAGAAGAAAAAATTTTAAAAAATTGATTTTAAAAAGAGTAGGGGGGCTGGAGTGGTGGCTCAGCAGTTAAATCACTTGCCTGGCATGCATGAGGACCAGGGTTCAAACCCCAGCACCACATACACAACTAAGCATTGGAGAGACAAAAAACATTAAAAATATATTGATTCTCTCTCTCTCTCTCTCTCTCTGTCTCTTGCTCTCTCTTTAAAAAAAAAAAAGAGTAGGCTTATTCAGCATACTCTTTATTACTTATTTGTGCCTGGGATTGAACTCAGCAGCGCTTACCCACTGAGCCACATCTCCAGCTCATTTTATTTTATTTTTATTTTGAGACAGGATGGGGCTAAGCTGCTCACTAAGCTGCTGAGGCTTGCTTTGAACTTGGAATCCTCCTGCCTCAGCCTCCCGAGCCCCTGGAATTACAGACGTGCACCGTCACCACGGCTGGCTTCAGCACACTTTTAGAGTCTAATGATAAGTGCGATCCCCTCTACCCAGAAAATGTCCGCTGGCACAGAACGCCTGTGTTTTTTGTTGGTGGGTGTGTGTGTGTGTTTAAGTCCAATTTAGGGCATCCGCAGGCTTCTGAAGTCCCTCTCAGGAAGGACGTGATCCTAAGTTTCAGCTGACGTTTTTTTGTTCCATAAGCAGCGCAGTGTGACTTTGGCCAGCCTCTTCTCTTTGGGCTTCAATGGTGTCAGCTGTAAAATGGAACTAACTAATCCTACCCCACAGGCTTGAGAAACCAGCCTAAAACAACCATGAGTTGTACAGAATCGTTACTATGACTCCCTTGACCATTAAGGGGCACACTCGGGTCTTAAATCATCACAACCCGGGAGGAGGAACCGAGTCAGTCCTCTTTCTCCACCCACTTCCCCCACTTCGGGCGCAGAGCAGTGGGTTGAGAATGGGGAGGGACAGAGCCAGGATTGGGCGTGGCTGGGGAGGCTCCACTGAGGTTGCGCGGGTAGCGTGGGCGGGGCCCCGAGAGACCCAGAGGCGGGGCGTCGGCTCTGGGCCCCAGCGGCTCAGGGGCGTGGCTGCCGCAGAGCTGCCCAGCCGGGAGGATCCGAGCAGGAACCGCGCTTTGTTCTGGCCACCGCCTCCTCTAGCCTTTAGCTAGATCCACCCTTGGCCTTCCCACTCCCTCCTTCGACCTACTCCCTGCATCCGGCCGACATCCCCTTCCCCAACCGCTGCGCCCCCGAGCCTGCCCTCACTGCCGCGCCGCTGCCTAGGACCCTTGTCTGAATTCTTCCCTCTGCATCTTCTTCCCCTTCTCCCTTTCTCGGGTCTCTCTTTCGAAAAATCCGGGTCGCTCCCTCCGGCCCCGCCCCTCCAGGCCGGGAATGTCCCCCGGAGCCCAAAGCCCATGGTTCTGACCCTGCTCCTTTCTGCCTACAAGCTGTGCCGCTTCTTCGCCATGTCCAGCCCACGGCCAGGGGCAGATCGGTTGACGGTGCCGGGGCCGGATGGGGGCTGTGGCGCGGGCCCGTGGTGGGCTACCGGCTGCCGCGGGCCCCGTGAGGTGTCGCCTGGGGTGGGCACCGAGGTTCAGGGCGCCCTGGAGCGTGCGCTACCGGAGCTGCAGCAGGCGCTGTCTGCGCTGAAGCAGGCGGGCGCCGCGCGGGCTGTGGGCGCGGGCCTATCCGAGGTCTTCCAGTTGGTGGAGGAGGCCTGGCTGCTGCCAGCCGTGGGCCGTGAGGTGGCCCAGGGTCTGTGCGACGCCATCCGCCTGGAAGGTGGCCTCGACCTTCTGTTGCGGCTGCTCCAGGCACCGGAGCTGGAGACCCGCGTGCAGGCCGCACGCCTGCTGGAGCAGATCCTGGTTGCTGAGAACCGGTGAGGGCTCTGGGCTGGGAGGGAGAGTGCTGCGGGTTATAGGGGAGCAAGGCGGTGGAGTATGTGACACTGTGCCTTCACCTGCTTCACCTCAATATACCCCCCCCACACCTCTATGAGGGATCAGCGCGCCCATTTTTCAAATGAGGAAACTGAGGCTCAGGAAAGTTTAATGACTTGCCCAAAGTCATACGGAAAAGTAACGATGCTGGGAGGATTCATTCCCAGGGCCAGCACCTAGGACAGGAGCCAGTCCCTGGTTCTGTGGTGGGGAGATGGTATCCTATTGCCAATGGCCACCTAAACCCAGAGCTCTTGGAACATTTCTGGGTGCCCTTCTATGCTACCTTGCCTTTTGACGAGACACGATCTCATTCTGCATCTGTTGATGGGGTACAGAAAGTTTTCTGCTGGGGTGAATGGGGGTAGCAGAGGAAACCGAGGTGCAGAGCTGGTCAGGGGCCAAAGTATGTATTCTCTCCTCCTTTCCCACATAGTACCAAGATTCAGCAAGTTGTGTCCATCTGAGCCTGGTTGCTTCTATTTTGTCTGTCTCTAGGGATCTCCCCTGGCATGTGAAGACCCCAACGACTCACTTACTTCCTCTCTGCCCTCACCTCTCTGATGCCAGAGCAGATCAGGATGTCACACTTCAGTCTCACTGAATTCTCAGGCTTCTCAGACATATATGAGTTTTGCAAAAGTCACTTTCCAGTCGCAAGTGGGTTGTGGGTTGTGGGTTTCCCTTGCCATTTTTGAAAAGGTTAGTGGATGATTAAAAAAAAAAAAAAAAAAAAAGCATGGTTGAAGCAGTTTAGGCTAGATGACCAAGATAGGGTTCTGTTTAGCAAGTCATTAACCTCTCACTTAGCATCAGGTGTTCTAATGGAGATGGGCCATGAATTTGGAGGGCTAGAAATGTGGGTGCTCACTAGGTGTGGTGGGACCCAGGTTGGTAGTGTGAATTTTATATGTGGAGTGGAACAGCTATAACTAAACAGCTATAACTAAAACCCCTGGGAATTGGGAAGAGAAGGGCTTCAAGATGCAAACAGTACCAATATTTCTCAAGGCTGAAAGTGACAATCCTCACTTGGTGCATATTACTGAGAGAGGAGTCACCACCAGTTTCCCTGGACCTAAGAAACAACCTACATGCCAATCCCAGTGTTACTTCAGGACCAAGGACAGAGTGCAATGCATTTATTCAGGATCAAAACCCTTCCCACGAAATGCAGGATCTCTGTGCCCCTCTAAAATGCCCAGGGGCAAGGTTGAAAGAGAGAGAACCGGTGAACACACTGAGAATTTGTGTTTATGAAATATTTTTCCTCCTCCACCACCTGACCCCTTCCCACACTGCCTTCTGTTAAAGAAAGTTCTTCCCCATGTATGCCCACCTCTTTTCCCATTCCTATTCTTGCAGCTTTCTTCCCAGGGGGATGCTGTACCCGCTGCCCAGAAGTCCAGGCCAAAGTTTTCCTCACCCCAAACTACCAGGATAAGTCCAATAGGTAGGGATCTCTGAACCTGACCCCTGTGAGGGACCCATTGGCCTGCCAGTCCTCTAAATTCACAGGCCAGCCTCATAAAGGGACAACAAAGAATGTATCTTCAGAGAAGTTAAATGGCTTTCACAAGATGACACAATGAATAAATAGAGGAGGTGGGGTTTTCATATAAAAACAAAACTATTTCATATAGATTCAAAAAGTGCAGAGATAATACTGCTAAATACTCTTCCCACCAGACCCCCTCTTTCTTACAGGCAAACCACCAAAAGCAAACTTCCTATATATATTTCCAGAGAAAGTCTATGCCTATTCAAGTATTTGCATATATATATATATATATATATATATATATATATTATATGTATATGCTTGTAATATATAGGACACATATACACAGTTTTCCCCTCTTTCAAGTGGGGATTTGGACCCAGACCTGAGTGGTTCCAAAGCATGTGTCTATTTTTATCAGTTTTGCAGAATCTCAGACTACAGAATTGGGAGCTGAGTAAATAGTTCCTGCAACCAGCACACAGTTTAGCTCTGGCAAGATTCCAGATGCATATGGAAAGATAAGGGGTGGGGGTCAAGAGACCCAAAATAAAGTCCTAGCTCTAAATTGATGTTCCTGAACAAGCCCTTAAAGTGTCTCAGCCTCCTGAGTTGCTGGGATTCCTGGCATGCACCATTGCACCTGGCTAGATGACTTCTTAAGTACATCCTAGCCTGCTGGCCTAAAAGTTTACAGTCAGATGTCTGGAAGCACAAAGTGAAGATAAAAGATACTGAACTCTGGAGACAGACCAGAGTTCAAACCTCAGCTGTGCCTCTCAGTGGCTGTGTGATCCTATGCTTGTCCCATGACCTCTGTGAGCTTTTCTTTCCTCATTGGTAAAAGGAATAACTGAAGTTACAGCTTCCCATTGGTTGATTAGGATCCATGTTTTCTTATGGCGATATGGTTAGCTCAGCAGGCCTTATAGAATGTTCTGGACTCAGCCATACCTTGCATTGAACACAAAGACACAGGTACTGTCGTCACTGGTGCCTACAGGGCATGAACTCCGTGGCTGGATAGGTCTCTTAAGTCTTTGGGGATAATGTCACCTGGAAGGACATAATTTTTGGAAATGAGTAGGACAGGAAGTCTTCACCTCTGCCTGGACTATGACAACTCTCCTGCCTGCTCTGCTGGCCCCCAGGCTCTGCCTTGGATCTGTCCTCTCTAAAACCCCACATGACCAGGTCACTGCCTTGAAATGGTGGAAAAGGCTCAAAGAACTTATCTCTTTCTACTCTCCCCTCGAACCCTCTGCCTCAGCCACATGGTAGAGTGGGCAGCTCCTCAAGGGCACCAGCTCTTCAATACCTCCAAGCTTTTACATATATCTGAGTCTGGAATGCAACATCCTCTTCTCCTCCTGGTTAATGCTTCCACCGTCCTTCTCATCTGACCCGGCAGTTATTCAACGTGTCATGTGCATCTCTCTGTGTTCTGGTAAAATCTTTAGTCTTGTTTTGTGAGCAGTGTTTTTTTTTTTATTTACACAAAATAGTGCTGTGTTATACAGCACATTCAGTTTCTCACTTTTCTCTGCTCAGTTTTTTTTTTTTTTGAGAGAGAGAGAGAAGGAGGGAGGGAGAGAATATATTAATTTTAGTTATTTTTCATCTGGTTTTCATTTATCCAACACTCAGTTGTGTATGTGGTGCTGGAGTTCAAACCCGGGTCAGACAAGCTCAGTAACCACTGACCCACAGCTCCAGCCCCCAATTGTAGTTTTTTTTTTTTTAAGAGAGAAGGACAGAGAGAGAGAATCAGTTTTTCTTGAGTTTTTCACATGGCTTTTGTTGTTCTGACACTTAGTTGTGTACGTGGGTGCTGGGGTTTGAACTTGCGAATGCTGGGCAAGTGTCATAACTGCTGAGCCACCGCTCCAGCCCCTCAATGTTAGGTTTTTAAGATCCTTTTTGTTGCACTTGTTACTGCTCCAGAATCCTCCTAAGTGGGCACCTGCCCACATTACCTCTGCTCTTCTGGGCTTGATACTAATGGCTTCCAACTTCCTCATACCACAAATAACACTGTGGTGAGCATCCTTACCCTCATGCCGTCATTAATCTCTGTGACACTCTTTGGGAGAGATTGCCTGCTCTCTAGATTGGCTGCCCCATCTTCACCTCCACCCACAGTGCTTCAGTAATTTGTAGCCTTACAACCCACCAACCCTCTGTATTACTCAGAATCTGATTTTGCCCATCTAATAGGCATAAAGTGAGAACTGTTGTTTTAATATTCAATTTGCTGATTACTAGTGGGTTAGAACATCTCTTTATCTGCTTGCTTACATTTTGGATTTCTTATTTTGTAAGTTACCTGTTATCCTTTGCCCATTTTTTTATTGAATTCTCTGCTTTTTTCAAGTTGATTTGAATCAACTTGATTCATATGATCCCTTGCCGATTTTCTATTTTTTCCTGGTTGGGATTAGACATTGCTTTAACTCCGGCCTTCTTTCTCTTCCTCAAACACACCAGCTCATCAGCCTCCAGACCTTTGTCCTGTTCTTCTTGCTCACTTGATGTTCTTCGGTATCTGCAGACAGGGTTTTCGCAACATTTAACTCTCAGATGTCACTTCCTTAGGCACATCCCCCCCACCGGGCATGCTGCATTACATTATCCAGTTTTGCCAGCATCGTGGCTGTATCACTAAGATCCTGTTCATTCATTGGTTACCTGCTTATCATTGACTTTCTTATTAGCTGAGGATAAACCTCAGTCAGGCTTAGATACTGTTTAACATCAGCCTCCCCAGCACAGAGCATGGCACATAGTATGTGCTCCCTAAATATCTGTGAGTGAGTGAATAAACACACCCTAGGCATGAAACATGTAGTGAGGAAAAGTCTGAAGGCAGAGCTCAGAGTGAGGTCATTCAAGTGACACTTAAAATGACCACTAGTTAATATTATGTGCCAGGCCCAGGGCCAAGCACTGTATATGGATTATCTCATGAGTCCTGATAATAATTCTATAAGGTAGGTATTCTTATTTTCCTGTTTATGAAATGAGGAAAACTGAGATAGCTAAAGTAAGGTGCCCAAAGTTCTTCACAAAATGGCAGAGAAGGACCCAGGATTCATAAGGTTGACTACAGAGGTGGAAGCATGCTGCTTCTAATGCGGAGGAGGTGCAGAGAACATGATTATAGCCGGAATGAAGCACCTTTATATTCAGAGAAGCCTGCTCCTCGCACGACCCAAGTTGAGGGTGAGAGGCAGGAACAAAAATTCAGTCCCTGTCTCGTATGATACCCCAAAAGATTAAATGACCAGGTCCCCGCAACAAGCAAGCCAAGCTTCCCAGGCTGCGGTCTAACTCCACCATCCCTTTTCTTCCCCTTTTTCCTCGCAGAGACCGTGTGGCGCGCATCGGACTGGGCGTGATCCTGAACTTGGCGAAGGAGCGCGAACCCGTGGAGCTGGAGCGGAGCGTGGCAGGCATCTTGGAGCACATGTTCAAGCATTCAGAGGAGACGTGCCAGCGGCTGGTGGGAGCTGGCGGTCTGGACGCGTTGCTGTTCTGGTGCCGCCGCACAGACCCGGCGCTACTGCGCCACTGCGCGCTGGCTCTGGCTAACTGCGCGCTGCACGGCGGCCAGGCGGCGCAGCGGCGCATGGTGGAGAAGCGCGCGGCTGAGTGGCTCTTCCCGCTTGCCTTCTCCAAGGAGGACGAGCTGCTGCGCCTGCACGCTTGCCTCGCTGTGGCGGTGTTGGCAACCAACAAGGAAGTGGAACGCGAGGTAGAGCGCTCGGGCACGTTGGCGCTCGTGGAGCCCCTCGTGGCTTCGCTGGACCCTGGTCGCTTCGCCCGCTGTCTTGTGGACGCCAGCGAAACAAGTCAGGGCCGCGGGCCAGACGACCTTCAGCGCCTCGTGCCGCTGCTCGACTCGTCGCGCTTGGAAGCACAGTGCATCGGGGCTTTCTACCTCTGCGCTGAGGCCGCCATCAAGAGCCTGCAGGGCAAGACAAAGGTGCCGGCGCAGGGTAGGGTGGGTCAGCGGTTAGAAGGCGTCTGGAAAGGCTTCCCAGAGGACGTGGCAGTTAGATGGGACTAAAAGTACACCTAAGAATCTTGAGAATTAAATGAAGCAAGACAAAGATTGCGGGGCCAGACAGATTTTGAAGGCAAGACTCGGAGTTTGTACTTGTTTCAGGGAGCAAGAGGAAAACACAGGTTATAAACAGGGGACCTTGTATTTGACACAGATCACCCTGGCTACTTTGTGGAAAGAGGGTTGGCAAGGGTGAGGTTGGAAGTAAGGAGACCTGATAGGAACCTGACAGGGGACAGGGAGTTGAGAGAGTGGAGTTAGGGTGTTGGCTGTGGAAGAGAGACGCACATGCATTCAAGAAGTGTCTAGGAATGGAGCTTGGACTGGGTGCCTGGGAGGCAAAGGAGGACTCCTGGCCATGGACAGAGGCAGCCCAGGAGATACAGTAAACTGGGTGAGAAATTGGGTAATGTGAGTGACAGCAAGGAAATAAGTTCTGTGGGACATGTTGAGTTTGAGGTACCTGAGAGATACCCAGTTGGGAAGCTTCAGTGGGCTTCTGGAAAAGAGATGGTGACTGGAGACAGAGGTTTTGGGCAGGCCATCAGTGTGTCAGCCAAATAACTCACCAGCCAGATGTGGAGGCACACACTTGTAATTCCAGGTACTCAGGAGGCTGAGGCAGGAGAATGGCAAATTCAGGGACAGCCTGGGCAACTTAGACCCTGTCTCAATATAAAATAAATAGCTCAGTGATAGAGTGCTTGCCTAGTATGTGCAAGACCCTGGGTTTAATCTCCAGTACCCAAGAATAGAAACAAAAACTCTCACCTGAGTTCCAAAAGGTCCCTACCACCAGGGTCTAAACCACAGCTTTTGCCTCCTGCTTTAACTTTATGACCTTAAACATCAGACTTCCCTTCTCTCCCTTTCTGGGCCTCATTTTCATCTTCTGAACAACTGAAGGAGCTGGACCACAGCAGCAGTTTTTACCCTGGATATGGGACTAGTGAGAGTTTCATATCAAAAGTTTGTGAATTTTTTTTAAAAAAATACAAATTTAAGATTATCCCTATAATGTCACTCTCTCTCTTCTTTGCAGTCCTCTGGAGGTCCTTGGGGGTTGGAAACAGGGCACAGGGAGTGGTGTGTTCCCCATGGCCCACCCTATCTGCACCACAGCCATCGTCCATGTGTGCTCAGAGGAGTGCATCTCATAGGTGATTGTCACTCATCACATATGCCCCCTTAGGTAAAAAGGAGACTATGTCTCTGAGATCTCTTCCAACATCCAATTTTCTAGGAGCTTCTGATTCTTCTGTGTCCCAGTGTTGAGTCATAGGAGGACTTGCTCTATTTAGCACATCATTCTGCTTTGAGAGAAGGGATTTGCAGGGATGTATGGAGTAGGACCCCAAGGACTGGTCTGGACAGGAGCTGTGACCACTAGCTCTGTCACCCCTTTCCCATCAAGGACAAGTGAGTGCCGTTCAACACAGATATATTGAATTTCCCATTTATGCCCTTCGTTGTGTCAGGCACAGAGCTTCAGTGGTGACTAAGATATGTCCTCATGTTATAGTCCAGTGGAAGTTGTATTATCCACAGGTGATAGCGACATTCAGAGCATGGTACAAGTTCTATTTGGAGGTGTGGTACAAGCTATGAAGGAATCAAAGCAGGCTAAATGGAGGAGGTGTTAATCATTTTAGATTCTGATGGATGAGTGGGATTCCCACAAACAGGCTGAAAGAATTAAGGGTTTGGAGACACCATGGGGAAACCCAGAGGTTTAAGAGCTTTGGTAGGTATGTGAGGTGAGCTTGGATCAGTGGGTTGTGGCCACACTATGCCACCTGTTGGACATACTGAGAGCTCAGGTTTTAACCCAGGGTGGATGGAAACTGTAGAAGAGACAGATGAGGGGTACCTGGGCAAGAATCCATTTGGTTTCAGAAGGGAGAATTCACAGGACTGGGTGACAGCAGATGAAGGCAGGGTTAGGACAGATGGAGGGGGGACGACTCAGCAGTGAGATGAGACGGGTGGGAGGCAACTGGGCATATTTGGGAGCGCCTGGAGAGCTGGTGGACCCTAGACGTCCTCTCCTCACCTCCTCCCTAGGTGTTCAGCGACATTGGTGCCATCCAGAGCCTAAAACGTCTCGTTTCCTACTCCACTAATGGCACCACCTCTGCGCTGGCGAAGCGCGCACTGCGCCTGCTGGGCGAGGAGGTGCCGCGGCGCATTCTGCCCTGCGTGGCCAGCTGGAAGGAGGCCGAGGTCCAGACGTGGCTGCAGCAGATCGGCTTCTCCCAATACTGCGAGAGCTTCCGGGTAGAGCCTCGGGGACAGTCTCCCTGGAGTCGGAGCGGGTGCATCCCCAAGGGCTGCGCTGTCGCTGGGCTCGTCCTGAGCACAGGCGACAGCATGCCTCCTGGCCCCTAGGCCCCTACGCCCGGCGCCACGTTGCCCTTTTGGGGATGGGGAGCCTGAACTCAGCCACCCTGGGAGTCTCTCATCTCGGAGCTGGGTCCCATCCGCTTTCTCTACTTCCGCTTTCAGTTTCCTACCCTCGCAACTTACGCTTGGAACTCGAGGGTGGGAGAGGCGAGTCTTTTCCTCACACTAGACCCCCTCCCCCAGGAGCAGCAGGTCGATGGCGACCTTCTTCTGCGGCTCACGGAGGAGGAACTCCAGGCCGACCTGGGCATGAAATCAAGCATCATCCGCAAGAGGTAGGTGAGGCCCCAGCGAACAGGACCCCCGCAGGGCTAACTGCTGGCTCCGCCACAATCCCGAGGACCTCGACGTCTCTTCCTCCGTGTGGTGCAGGTTCCTCAGGGAGCTCACAGAACTCAAGACGTTCGCCAACTATGCTACATGCGACCGCAGCAACCTGGCCGACTGGCTGGGCAGCCTGGACCCGCGCTTCCGTCAGTACACCTATGGCCTGGTCAGCTGCGGCCTCGACCGCTCGCTGCTGCACCGCGTGTCCGAGCAGCAGCTGCTGGAAGACTGTGGCATCCGCCTGGGCGTGCACCGCGCCCGCATCCTCTCCGCCGCCAGAGGTCAGCCCGCATACCGGGGATCCCACCTCAGCCCTGGGCTCTGGAAGGGTGAGGGGAGACAGGTGGAGGCTTTAGTGCCAACAGCTTACAAACTATGGTTTCTGGGGGTGTTTTACAGTGTCATCCGGGGCTTTAACAACTCTATTTACTACTTTTCTTTGGAACCAGGGATTGAACCCAGGGCATTTTACCGCTAAGCCACATCCCCAGCCCTTTTTATATGTTATTTTGAGAAGGGGTCTGGCTAAGTTGCTCAGGGCCTTGCTAAGTTGCTTAGGCTGGCTTTGAACTGTGATCCTCCTGCCTCAGTCACAGGGATTTCAGGCGTGTGCCACTGCGCCTGGCAAGCCCCTTTCTTTCTGCTTCACAAACAGACAAATGTCTGTAGGTGTTAA
The DNA here is from genome assembly GCA_004027875.1 of Aplodontia rufa. NCBI lineage: Eukaryota > Metazoa > Chordata > Mammalia > Rodentia > Aplodontiidae > Aplodontia > Aplodontia rufa. Next base: position 35,316 of record PVKS010009558.1, on the reverse strand, counting down.
TTCTGATTATTCTAAGAAGATGAATTTTTTCCTACCTATTCATTCAGCAAGTATGTACTAAGAAGCACCTACATAGCACAAGGGACTGGGCTTTGGCTTCATTTTTTTGCTTCAACCAAATCAGGCTTTTATCATTTTTACATTCAGCTCCCAAAAGAATTCCAAGGTATCATTTTAAAAACAAACAAACAAACAAACAAAACAACAGCAACAACAAAAAAAAAACCCAGGAAAGTCCTATGGCAAAAAAATAGCTTACAAAAAGATAGTTTCTCTAGGGAATAAAAAGCCATGTACAGTTTTTAAATGGGGACAATGACACACTTAGATTTGGATTTTAGAAAGAGCCCTCTGGAGACCGGGGATGTAGTTTAGTGGGAGAGTGTTTGCCTAGTATGTGTGAAGTCCTGGGTTCAATCCCTAGCACTGAAGAAAAGGAAAAAGAAAGAAAAGATGGTGTGGCAAATGAATTCAACGGGGCAATCCTAGCTGGATTTGGAAAGCCCATTGAAAGGGCTAGTGTCCGGGATCTGCACATAGGGCCCTGGGGCTGGGCGGAAACCACGGAGCATGGTGCCTGGTACTGAGAGCTGAACGTCAGCTCCACTGGGACAGGATTTTGTTTGCCTTGTTCACTGCTGTATCCCACGCACTGTGGATGTGCCTGGCACACAGTACCAGCTTAATAAATGTGTATGATTCCTAACTTATCATGGCTTGACTTAGTCTTTCCCCTTTCTGATGGTGTGAAAGCATATCTATATAACTGTGTTTTTTAACTTTCAGTGAAATGTTTAATAAATTACATGAGGCATTCAAAACTCTTACAAAATAGGCTTTGTGTTAGAATATTTTGCCCCACTGTATGCTAAAGTTCTGAGAATATTTAAGGTAAGCTAGGCTAATCTATGATGTTCAATATGTTAGGTGAATTAAGTACATTTTTTTAAAGAAAGAGAGAGAGAGTGAGTCAATTTTATTTATTTATTTTTTAAGAGAGAAACAACTTTATTTAGTTTTTCACATGGCCTTAGTTGCTCCAACACTTAGTTGTGTACGTGGTGCTGGGGTTTGAACCCAGGTCCTCATGCTTGCCAGGCAAGCTCCAAAACCACTGAGCCACTGCTCCAGCCCCAATTTTATTTATTTATTTTTCATTTGGTCTTTGTTTTTCCAACACTTAGTTGTGTATGTGGTGCTGTGGTTCAAACCAGGCTCCTCACGCATGCCAGGCAAGTGCTCTAACACTGAGCCACTACTTTAGCCCCTTCAGTGAACTTTTATGATCATAATGATAGATAGCCACCACTCCAGCCCCTTAGTGCATTTTTGACTTATGACATTTTCAACTTGTGAAAAGTTTATCAGGATGTAGTAACCTCATTGTAAGTGGAGAGGCATCTGTATTTATTGAATAAATGAACTAGAAGCAGGAGCTGAGAGGCTGATACCCAGGCTTCTGGTGGAAACTAGGATGGATGGGTGAGGGGAGGACTGGGGCAGTGATGAGTTTGGAGCGCCCATGGACAACTGGCTGTATGGGTCTGCAGTTGCAGAGAGAGGGCAAGCTGGAGGCACATGTCAATGTACCTAAAACTCAGTGCCTACCTTTCAAGAGGGATTCACCAATGGTGATGGCCTTCTTTCCCAAAGGTCCCATATCTCCGCCTCAGTCACCCTTTTTGGAGCAAGCCACCTTGCCCAGGCTGGGCTGAGAAGACTGGGTGGACAGGGGAGTAAGTTCCTAAGGAGTGGTGGATCTCTTGGTGAGCATGGCGAGAGGGTACACTCACTATGCTGTCTCTCTTGTTGGCCTCAGAAATGCTACACTCCCCGCTGCCCTGTATTGGCTGCAAGCCTGGTGGGGACATCCCAGATGTCTTCATCAGCTACCGAAGAAACTCAGGCTCCCAGCTGGCCAGGTAAGGAGGGCAGGCAAGCAGCCTGGGCCTTGGGGTGAGTCCAGGGTGGTGACACAGGACCTCTCTGTAGCCTCCTGAAGGTGCACCTACAGCTGCATGGCTTCAGTGTCTTCATTGATGTGGAGAAGCTGGAAGCCGGCAAGTTCGAGGACAAGCTCATCCAGAGTGTCATGGGTGCCCGCAACTTTGTGCTGGTGTTGTCACCTGGGGCTCTGGACAAGTGCATGCAGGACCATGACTGCAAGGACTGGGTGCACAAGGTAGGTGCTGACCTGTGCCTCTGCCATCCCAGCATTGGCACAGGCCCAGGGAACAGAGTCCCCTCCCACCCCTTCTTTTCTGCACACCCCAGCAACACTTGGCCCCAAAGCACCTCCCTGGCCCAGCTGGAAGTTAGGATCCATGGCTTTGACTGGAATACCACTTCAGCAAGCCACTTAGGCTCTCTGAGCCTCAGTTTTCTCATGTATAAAATGGGGATAACTTTCCTATCCTGTTCACCTTGTAGGATTATAGTGAGGGTCAGAGAGGGATGGAAATTGCTTTGAAAAATAACCTTTGTGAGGCACAGGAGAGTGCAGTGGCAGGTGGAGTGGAATCATTGCCAAGAGCACAAAACCAGAAGTTTGAATCCTGGCTCTGTCCTTGGGCGAATTACTTAACTCCAAGGAACATCATCTTCATTACTGGAAAATGGGGACAATAATAGTACCCAACTCCCTGATACTGTTACAAGGATTAAAAGAGCTAAACTGTAAAGTGCTTAGCAGAGTGCCTGGCACATAGTGATTGCTCAGTAATGATAGCAATCATTATCATTGTTATAATTATTGTGACTACTATATCAGCTTAATTCACCATTGTATCTTCAGTACATAACACACAATAGGAACTTAGAATACTTATAGAATAGCCAGGCGTGGTGGGGCAGGCAGGATGATCACAAGTTCAAGGCTAGCCTTAGCAACTAAGCAAGGCCCTAAGCAATTTAGTGAGACTCTGTCTCAAAATAAATAAAATGGGCTGGGGATGTGGCTTAGTGCCTTTGGGTTCAATATCTAGTACCACATACACACACACACACACACGCACGCACGCACACACACACGCACACAAAGAGAATACTTATAGAATAGATGGGTAGATGGACTATTCCATCTTCAGGTTAATCATTAACTAGTCAATAAGAATTGGGGTTGGAGCCAAGGGATGCAGTAATCATCTGAGATAGGATCCTTGTCTTCAAGCAGCTCAGGAGACAAAAATGTGCCCGCCATGAGTTAGGCATGGTGGCTCATACCTGTAGTCCCAACCACTCTGGAGGCTGAGTGAGGCAGGAGGATCGTTTGAGGCAGAAGGAAGTTGAGCCCAACCCGGGTAAGAACCCTGTCTCTTAAAACACACAAGCGAGGGGATGGGGATTTAGCGCAGTGGCAGAGCGCTTGTCTAGCATGCACAAGGCCCAGAGTTAGGTCCTCAGCCCTGGAAAAAAAACAAAAAAACACGGCGTGCATGCGCGCGCACACGCACACGCAGACACGGAATACGCCCACGTTGCCTAGATCATATATAAAATGATGTAAAAGCTCAACCAGCTAGAGGAACCTGTTACTTGCTGTGGAGTATGGAGAAGGGAGGGATCATTGAGGGCTGGAACAGGGAAGGTTTCATGGAGGAAGCAGGACTTGAGAAGATGAGAAGAGCCTTAAGAATGTAGGTTAGGGCTGGAGCGGTGGCTCAGCGGTTTTGGCGTTTGCCTGGCAAGCACGAGGACCCGGGTTCAAACCCCAGCACCACGTACACACCTGAGTGTTGGAGCAACTAAGGCCATGTGAAAAACTCAATAAAGTTGTTTCTCTCTTTAAAAAAAAAGAAAAAAGAATGTAGTTTAGTGGAAGAAAAGGCATCCCAGGTAGGGGAACAGCAGTAGTGAAGGGAAGGTAGGAGTAAGAAAGGTGCCACAACCCTGCATGCCCCACTAGTATTGCTCTATCCATCTCACAGAGGAAGAAACTGAAGCTCAGAGAAGTACAAAAATTTTCACATGACCACACTGCTAGTAGAGAAATCCAAAAATCTGGTCTTAGAACTCCATGTATCTGACTCCAAAGCCCGTGTTCTCTCCCAGAACCTGCTCTACATTCCATGATACAATCTGAGTTCGTGGGAGGGGAGATGGTAGATAGGGTTGGATTCAGCTGGCACCAGAGCTAATTGCATCTGCTCTCAGCTCCACAGCCAGTGATGGCATGTTGTAGGAGTATTTATGACAAGGAAACTGGCAAACAAATCAGGGTTGTTGTTTTGTGTGTGTGTGTGTATGTGTGTGTGTGAATTAGTTACTGGGGATTGAACCCAGGGGTGCTCTACCACTCAGCTACATCCCTGGCCCTTTCTATTTTTTATTTGGGGACAGTCTTGCTAAGTTGCTGAGGTTGGCCTTGAACTTGCCATTCTCCTGCCTCAGCCTCCCAAGTTGCTGATATTACAGGTGTGCACCATCATACCCCCTGACTTTGTATGGTTGGTTGGGTTTTTTTCCCTCCATGGAGAGCTGGTTGTTATACTTTTACCAGCACATCACTGGCTGGATAAGGACTATGGAACCAGGGTATGGAGTGTCTAAAGGCAGGGAGAAGACCCATGTTTAAAACACTGGAACCAAGGAACCCATGATGGGGGAGTTGTTAGGGCAGTGGGTGTTAGTAAGGAGGCTTCAGCACTACAGTACAGTCCAGATTGTCAGTGGGGAGGAGGGCCTGGCCCCAGAGGCCATGCAGGAGGGCTTGGTTTCAGGAGGAGCCTCTGGACCAGGGAGAGATCCTGCAGGAACGTGGCTAATGACCCAAGGCAGGCATTCTTCTGAGAAAGAGGGGTGTCTGTAAGCTCCATCAGAGTTCCAAACTCACCATGTCTGTGCTGTATCCCTGGAGCCTAAAACTGTGCATGCAACAAAGGAGGCTCAAGACTTTATAGAATTGGGGGCAGTGGCACATGTGTGTAATCCCAGCGACTTGGGAGGCTGAGGCTGGATTGCAAGTTCAAGTCCAGTCTCAGCAACTTAGCAAGATCCTGCCTCAAAACAGATTAAAGAAAAAGAGGGAGGGAGGCAAAGAAAGAATCCATTTTCTTTATTTTTCCATCTGGCCCTTGTTTCTCTGACACACTTAGTTGTGAATATAGTGCTGGGATTTGACCCCAGGTCCTTGTGCATGCCAGGCAAGCACTCTACTGCTGAGCCACCACTCCAGCCCCTCAAAATCAAAAACCAAGGCCAGGGATGTGGCTCAGTGGTAAAGCACCCCTGGGCTCAACTGCCAGTACCAGCAAATAAGTTTATAGAATAATTGAGCCAACAACTAAATAATGAGTGGTTCTGATCTGCGTCTACCCAGTTCACCAGGCCAGAAGACCTGTTCTTAATTAATCTATTAAGTTTTCATTCTTAGCCACCTGGTGGATTTATTTTTTAAGAGTGAGGGACAGTGAGAGAGAGAGAGAAAAGAGAATTTAGTTTTCCATGTGGCTTTTGTTGCTCCTACACTTCATTGTTGTGGTGCTGGGGTTCGAACCCAGGTCCTCGTGCATGCCAGGCAAGTAGTGTTACCACTGAGCCACCACTCCAGCCCCCAGCTGGGGGGATCTTGAATAAGCCATTATCCATTCCTTAGCCAGTCTCTCAATCTGCAAGGAGCAATCTGTACTGTCTTTGGTTCTGTGTAATTCTACACAAAACAAATTATTCTAAAGATTTCCGATTAAATTGTGACAGGCACACAATTCATCCAGATGCTCAGCAGAGGTGCAGCAGGGCTTGGTTGAAACAGCCCTGGACTTGGACTCTGAGGCTCCAGTTGGAAGCCTGGCCCTTCCTCAGGGAGTGTTTGGGTGACTGGTGGGGAGTGCTTTCCCTTCTCTGGGCTTCCTTCCCTTCATCTGTAAAATCAGAGGTTCAGAGTCAGCCAGGGTTGAAGTTATGCAGGTTTTCTCCAAAAAGGCTCCACTCCACAAGGGTGCTTGACAACCACTGTCTCAGCAGACAGAGGGGAGTAGGCAAGCAGGGTGGTGAAGGCATTTGCTTTGGACTGGTCCCAAAGGCTCCATCATCCCTCTTTGGTTTTTTAATGCTTAATTGCTTCTGGTTTTAATCCTCCTTTCCCTGAAGCCACATTTAGTGGGTGATCAATATGGAAAACCACAAGTGAACTGCTCTCAAGAAAGTCACATCCCTGTGGTTCCCCCTTGAAAGGAAAAAACACTCAATAAGCACTTACCAGAGTGCCATGAATAGTAAGAAATACCCTCAGAACAATCTACTGAGTGGAATCTACTTCCACTTTATAGAGGAAGTAAGGACACATTACTTCTTAAGCATACACTACGTGTTAAACACTGCCCTTATCACTTGCCATGGACTGTCACTAACCTTATTTTATATATTAGAAAAGAGAGGGGCCCGGAGCAGTGGCTCAGTGGATATGGAACTTGCCTGACATGAGCAAGGATGCAGATTCGAACCCCAGCACCACATGCACAATGAAGTGTCAGAGCAATGAAGGCCACAAGAAAAACTAAATAAAATTGATTCTCTCTTCCTCTCTCACTGTCCTTCTCTTAAAAAAAATAAAAGACAAGAAAAGAAAAAGAGACTTTTTTAGTCTTGCTAACTTGCTTAAATCCTTGATAAGTTACTGAGGCTGTCATTGAACTTGCAATCCTCCTGTCTCAGCCTCCAGAGCCACTGGAATTACAGGTGTGCACCACTACACCCAGCCAAGACCCTCCCTCTATTTTTTGCATCAGGTCATAGAGCTTGTGTCAGAGACTCGATGTGAACCCAGATCTCAGAATTCCAGAGTGTAACCCTCTAGCTGCTAGCTACAGCGTTTCATTCATTCATTCATTTTTTCTCTTTCATTCACTGATCAAATATTTAGCAAGGGCTGACTATTTGTGAAAGATGCTAAGAAATAAGACTTGTAATAAAGAGGCATAGTCCCTACCCTTTTGTCTAGCAGAGAAGACAAATATTAAGTAAACTACCTGTTAGTTCATTAAATTTGCAACTGTAGCATGGGTGGCAGAGCCCATGAGTCTATCAAAGGGGAAGCTCACTTAGTCAGGGAAGTGAAACAGCTTCCCCAGAAAACTGCTGACTGAATCAGATCAGAAAGATGAGTGGATGTGGGTGAAAGGGCAGAGAAGTGTGTTCAAGGCAGAGGAAACAGCATATGCAAAGGCCCCTGTGCAGGGAGTGAAGATAACAAATCTAAGGGCTGCAGGTTCAATGTGGCTAGGAGGATGCCAGGGTGGAGACTGAGAAATGGGCCATAGCCAACCATACAGGACCTTGCAGGCTGCATTAGAAAGTCTGATCTTTATTCTAAGGGCCAAATAAAATCTTGAGGTGTTTTAAGTAGGGTGTGACATGATATGTCAGATTTGCATTTTTCAACGATTAGCCAGGTGGAAAGGCAATGTGGAAACAAATTAGAGGGACAAGAGTGGAAGAGGAAAGGACTTGAGCAATGGATCAATGGTTGGAGTGTTTGCCTGGCTGCGTAAGGACCTGAGTTCAAACCCCAGAACCACATACACAACTGTCAGAGAAACAAAAAACAGATGAATACATAAAGTTGTTTCTCTTAAAAAAAATAAAAATATAAGAGTGAATGAGAGACCTAGTGGGGGTAACTGGAGCAGGGATGGGCAGAGCAAAGGTAGAGGAAAATGGTGGAGCTGAGAGTAAGAAGTGCAGTGGGCAGGGCTGATGATGGGTCAACACAGGTGCAGGGGTGTGATGATTTTCTTCTGACACCAAATGTGTGGGGTTAGTCCCACACCAACAACTAATAATCCAATTTTCTGACACTCACAGGGTACCCCACAATTTAATTTGATTCTAGAGTGTCCATCTGCACAGGTTGAAGAGCTCAGTCCCACAAGCCCTGGAGGCCCATGCCACTTCTCTCTGACTTGGCTATCAATTTGGCAGTTCTCATAATCACCACCCCCCAGCCTGGTTCAATGATTCTCTATGACTCACTGAACCCAGGAGAGCAATTTACTTACTCTAAGTGGGGTTTATTATAAAAGACACAACTCAGGAGAAGCCAAATGGAGAGATGCACAGAGCAAGGTAAGAAGGGAGGGGCGTGGAGTTTCCATACCTTCAACCTGGCGCTACCTTCCTGCCTTCACCACCAACCCAGAAGCTCTTCAAATCCATTGTTTAGGGGACTTTATGGAAGCTTTCTTAAATAGGCATGATTGATTCAATCACTGGCCACTGGGGACTGAACCCAGCCAAACCCGCCCCCAGAAGTTCTCATCATGACTGGCTCCTTCTGGTGACCAGCCCTCTTCCTGAAGCTCTCTTGGCCAGCACCCCCACTCTGCCCTGGCAAGAGTTATCTCATTAGCAGAAGATACACTCTGACCACTCAGGAGAACCCAGTGGTTTTAGGAGCCCTGTGCCGGCTCTGTCCCAGGACAAGACCAAATCTTTTTTATACTATAGGGGGTAAAGGAAAAGTCAAGGGGGATCTGAGGGCCGGTGTCTTGCCCCAGGCTCAGTCTCAGGCCAGCACCCCACCCTGCTGCCCCAGCACCTGTTTGGCTCCAGGGTCCCTGGATGAGACAGGGTTTTCTTCCTCCTCTCTCTTCTTTCTTTAGGAGATTGTGACTGCTCTAAGCTGTGGCAAGAACATTGTGCCTGTCATTGATGGCTTTGATTGGCCTGAGCCCCAGGCTCTGCCCGAGGACATGCAGGCTGTGCTTAGCTTCAACGGCATCAAGTGAGCCCTGGGGCCCTGGGGACTGACAGCCAAGGGGAGTGGGTACACATCACCCCTGCAGGCGGCAGGAGGGTAAAGCAAACAGGCCCCTGGCCTGCAGCTCCCTCTGGGCAGCCATCTGATCATTTGGCCTTTGTGCCCACAGGTGGTCCCATGAGTACCAGGAGGCTACCATTGAGAAGATCATCCGCTTCCTGCAGGGCCACTCTTCCCGGGACTCATCTGCAGGCTCTGACACCAGTTTGGAGGGTGCTGCACCCATGGGCCCACCTTAACCAATTCCCAGTTCTCAATCCCTGCTGTAACTCCCATTTTCATGGTCCCCCTTGAAGGAACAGCTCTTTAAACTGGCTACCCTGGGCTGATCAGCCTGGGCTCTTCTCAGGAAATGGCTCTCCCTGACCCCCACCCTCATGGCCCACTTCAAGCCCACCTTCCTCAGATCTGGAAAGGGAAGGAAACTGGGCTTGGGAATGGGAGTTCCTCCTCTCCTCAGGCAGGCCCTGCTATCAGGTTCTCTGCCTCCCACCTCCAGAGTTGTATCGCTGCCACATTCAGGAAACAGGAGATTTCGGGGAAGGTTGCTCTACATTCTCCCAGATGCTGTCTTGATAGCAGCCACCTTGAGTGGGCAGCCTCTGACAGGAATCAGGGCAATGTGTAGGTTCCCTCTGCTGGGCCCTTCTGTCTGAGCAAGGGCCTGGGCCTGGGAGTCGGCCAGGGATGAGTCCCTCCATGGCTGTCCAGACTGCAGCTGGGCCCTGATGCCACTTCTTACTGCCTTGTGGCCTTGCCCAGTGCCTCTCCCAGCCTTCCCCTGGGGCAGCCTGTTTTGCCACAGCTGGGGTCAGTGTTGGGCTGAGCCTGCCCTCAGGCTGGTATGCAGCCAGGCTGCTTTGCTGCATTTGTACTCGGGAGCCTCCTGCCAGATCTGAGCAGCGGAGGCCACAACTCAAAGCCCACCTACCCCAGGCATTGGTGCTGTGCCTAAGGCTCCTGCCTGGCCTGGCCCAGCCCAGCAGGCTTCCCCAGCTCCTCACCCACCTGAGGCTTCCCATTCACTTGCTCAGGGAAGAGGGGGACCACACAGCCTCCCTGGCAGCACCTGTACCCTGAACAGCACCTGCAGCTCTGGTAAAGAGGCTAGATCCCCAAGGGCAAGGGTGATTACCTAGGGTGGTTTCTCCAACTGTAAAGTGCATTCGTACCCCAGGAATCTTGTTAAATTTCAATCCAGGAGATCTGGGGTGGAGCCTGAGAGTCTGTTTCTCACAAATCCCCAGGCAAGCTGATACAGGTGGTCAAGGGACCATACTGAGCAGCAAGTCCTTCACAAATCTTTGTCATTTCCCACTCCCCACTCATAGTCTCTGATCATCACAGCAACCCTGTCCAGTACTGTCCCCCTTTTACAGATAAGAAAGAAAGACAAGAGTGATAAGCCCCGTTTCCAAATCATATTGGCAGCCCCAGAATCCAGAGCCAGGGCTCCCAGCACCCAGGCCGCTGCAGATGGACTTGGCTGTTGATAATCATCCTGGAGGCTGCACTCGCTGCAGGGCTGTGGCTTCTCCAAGGTCCCAAAGAATCTAGCAGTGGGGGATACAGAAACAACTAGGCAGGAACATCCCTCTGGCCTCCCTCCATTGGAAGAGGAGGGCAAGAAAGTATCCTCCCTCCAATAACCGGGCTCCAGCTAGCTGTTACCTGCCCTGCACTTCCCTCTGAGGGTAGCAGGTTCCTGCCTCAGGGCTGGATCATCTCCTAGACCCCTCCCTGCAGAGCTGGCCAGGTTTCTCCTTGCATGTGGACCACAATATCAGAAAGCCAAGTCTCATTCCAGGTTTGGGACACCTTCCTTCCACTTCCCACCCTCACCCCTTCCCGCCGCCGGTCTTAAGTGTGTCCTGGCCCAATTTCTGTCTTTGACCACACACCGTCCTCCCCTGGTCACTTAGCATGAGTGCACACTAGGATTCTGTGGTGGATAAAATAGATTGGATGTTGCCCTTGCAGATCGGTCAACAATACAGTATATGAGTACCCCCAAGGAATCTTTCTTTTTATTCCCATGGGAAGTTCCTGGTTTTTCTTCTGTCTGGCACATGCTCCACTGCTGTCTACCTCCACGGTCTAGCCTTCTGCCCCCTCCTCAGTCTCTCCAGGCAGTCAGGAACCTGCCCCAGCCAGGCCAGTGGGCTCAGGGGTGGTGGCCCCTCCTGCCATGTCAAATACTGCTCAGATTGCAACAGGGGCAATCAGCTACCCCGTCACCTTCCACTCAGGCATACCTCCCCCGGGGCTCAATCTGAGATAGGGCTCAGAAGCAGCCCTTCTTCTGCAGCCTGACAGGGAAGTCCAGCCACAATGCATTCATCCTTCTCCTCGGCCTATGAAAACAGACATCTCATTCTAGAGTGTGTCCTGATATGTCCACCCAGGTGTAGTCCCCACAATCAGACAACTGGGGGCAGGCATTTGCTGATCTAGCCTTTCCTAGAGGAGACTGCTCATCACACAGCCAGCCAAAGTAACCCAGCCTGAGGCCAGTTCAAAGTCATTTCCTTCCACTCTTCACAGCCTCACGATGGTTGGGTGAGGGAGGCAGGAGACTGGGGACAAGGGCTCAGGCTGCAGAGGTTCTAGCCAGCACTGAGCTACCCCCATCTTACCTGCATGATTTTCAGCCAGATGAGAAAGTGGGGAGAAATGGCAATAGGCCATGCCCCCAAGGGGAGTTCTGGTTTGAAGAGTCAAGTAGCCCCCTTCTTGGGTCTTCCAGGGGACTTACAGCCCTCATCAAAGCCAGTGCCTTAATATTAAATAAGATTCTGCCTTTCCTCTTCAGGTCCAGACCCTCTTAACTCCCTAAAAATTGGTCCCTCATTCTCTGGGAAGCACCGGCCCTGGATCATATGGGCAATCGGATTCAGCTCTCAGTAGACCTACAGAGACACAAAGGATGGGGGCTTGGCGCATTATTATTCTGAAGTGCTCAGCAATGACAGGGGTCAGAGAGCTGAGTGGCAATGAAACTGATCCTGCCTGGGCTTGTGTAGCCAGGAAGACCAGTGTAGATGCCTCCGGGAGTGGATCTGACTGACCCTCAGCAGGCAGCTTTTCACCCTCTCAGCTCAAGAGCTGAGAGAGGAAGCCTGATGTAGCTGGCTGGCCACACCAAGGACTGGCCCACAGGCAGCCCAGAGGCTCCCTGCCCAGCACAGTAGTGGCTGATGTCTACCTATGCTGAGCGGACCAGGAGCAGGAAAACAGAGGGTCCCAAAGTCCAATACCTTGGGGACCAGAAGGTTCTTTTTGATTTGATTCAATTAATTTATTGTGATGATTGGCACTGTCAAGCCCAGAGGTGGGAAGGCTATAGTCAAGGATTGGGCCCATCCACACTGACAGCAGCACTCTCCCCCCAGAGCCACCACCCCTTCTTATGCACCCCCCCCAAGGATGGCACTAATTAGGTACCATAGTCATTCCTTAATGACACACATCAGATACACAAGGCTGTGCAGTTTGCGGCAGAAGTAGAGATGCCAGTTTACACTCTTCGCCTGGTCCCTGAGGTACCACTTCCACCAGACTTCTCCCCCAGAAGGTTCCAAGTGATGGGCGGCATAAAAGGTAAACAGGGCTGCCTGCCCTGGAGTGGGCCTGTCAGACTGGGACTTTAGATCCTGGTCAGAGACTGGCTCAGCTCTGGACCAGGTGATACCTGGAACTAGCCTGACCACGTTGTCCAAGGCAAGCTCCAGATACAGACTTGCAGTTGGTGCACATTCACTCTGCTCCTCTTGCCCTCTGTCCACTGGCATAGGCAGATCAGGCACTCTAGGAAATGTTCTGGAATTCAGAGTGAGGATTAGACCTTTCCAGTAGCCTGTGAGAGAACAGAGAGACAGTTCAGGTTTGATGAGAACCTTCAACTCCTGTATGTAGACATAACAGAGAACTCACTTAGGTGGGCTGTCCTGGAGTCTCCTCCTGAACTCCTCCCTCCCCGGGCTGAGAGGTAAAGGACGCTGTCCAGAGAAAATAACTCTTACGACAATAGGGGGGGCCAGGCGTAGTGGTGCATGCCTATAATCCCAGCTACTTGGGAGGCTGATGCAGGAGGATTGCTTGGGCAATTCAGTGAGACCCTGGCTCAAAATAAAAAACAAAATGGGCTTGGGGGATAGCTCTGTGGTAATGCACTCTAGGTTTAATCCTCAGTACTAAAAATAAAAGAAACTATACGGGAAGAAGTCAGTGGGTCAGGCTGGTCCGTGGCCCAGCCACCCATAGAGAGTGAGTTCTATGGGATTCCCTCATAGTTCCATATGTAAAATGGGAATGGAAGAAAATGAAATGGGGAGGTAACACAGTCCAGTAGTGTTAGCCTGAGCCTTCCCTACCTGCCCTCCGCCTGGCCCTTGGAAAGTGGCCCTGGAAGATCAGGCAGCCATTTGCAAGGGGGGTAGTCTGCTGGATGGGCAGCTAGGAGTGAAGCTGCCATTTCCAGGTGGGAGCGGGAGGAAGAGGAAGCCCTCCAGGATAAAGGGCTCCGTGATGAGCATGGGTTTAGGGCCCTGCATTACCCAATCAGAATGGCTGGGATGAAGAGAAGACCAGCTCCCAGGAGGAAGGGGAATCCCTTCATGAAGTTCAGAGTGGCTGGGTAGAGTGAGTTGAAGATCCCGGAGGCTGCCAGCATGGCCAAGGTACTCGTACAGGCCATAGCAGAAAAGAGAGCACCTGTGAAGAAATAAATGCCAGTCTGAGGGCTGGGGCTGTAGCTCAGTGGTGGAGCACTTACCTATCATGTGCATGGCCTTGGGTTCAACCTCCAGAACAGGAAAAAAAAAATTAATTTCTGGAGTTCAAAGATTCAGATTCAAATCGTGGCACCACCATCACCACCTCGCGGCTACGTGACCCAGGGCAAGTCACTTAACCCCTCTGAGTCTCACCTCTCTCACCTGTGAATCCTACCACATCAAGTGTCATTATAAAGATTCAATAAGGACTGGAGCAGTGGCTCAGCAGCTGGAGTGCTTGCCTGGCATGTGTGAGGACCCAGCTTCAAACCCCAGCAAGTAAGTGTAGGAGAAACAAAGGCCAGATTAAAAACTAAATGAAGTTGATTCTCCTTCTCAATCTCTCCCTCTCTAAAAAAAAAAAAAAAAAAAAGTTCAATAAAGTAATGCATGGAAAGCATCTCCCACAAAAGGGCTACTAAGTAAGTGGCTGCTATTTACCCACAAGAAAAATACACGTGATAGCTTGCAATGTTTATCCTCTTTGGAATCATCTCGCATTTGGTTGGATTCCCAGTTCCAATACTCAGAGCTACCATCACTGAAGAGTAGCTTATCCTCATGGGTTTCTCCTCCTCCCGTGAAATAAGACTAACAGCTACTTCACAGGTTGTCAGCAACTTAAAGCTCACACATAAAGCACACATCATAGGGAGCCTCCTGGAGAAAGCCAGTTAGTAAGGGCTGCTCTTTTCTCCTGTTCCCCCTGACATGTCTGGGCACAGTGAAAAGGACTGGGAAAAAAGCTTACTGAGTGAACGAATGAAGGCACCTGGGCCTGAGCCCATAGTGGGCTGTGTAAGCCACCAGGATCTCTGTCATCATCAGATCCTGTTCCCAAGGCAGATGTTTTCAGACAGAAGAATAAGGACCCAGAAAACTGAGGGGCTATATTTTATAGCTATGCCAGCAAAAACCGGTTTGCAGGGGCTGGAGCGGTGGTTATGCTTGCCTTGCATGCGCGAGTACTCGAGCTCAAACCCCAGCACCACGTACACAACCAAGTGTTGGAGCAACAAAGGCCTCATGAAAAACTAAATAAAACTGATTTTCTCTCTCTCTCTCTCACTGTCCCTCTCTAATAAAAACAAAACAAAACAACCAACAGAAATTGAGATTAAACTGTAAGACTGTCAGGGCTATAAAGCTCTGTAGATGTCACCAAGAGCAAGCCACTCATGCTACAGATGAGGAAACTTGAGGTCCATCACAGTCAGGGCTGAAACTCAGACCCACTGTTCTTAAACAGTCCTTGCTTTGCATCCCAGCTCCACCATTTACTGAGTGACCTTGAGTGACTTGTTTTAACCCTCTGAGCTGTTCCTCCATCTGTTAACCGAGGACAATGAAGCCCGGGTTACAAAGTTGTTCATTTCCTCTGGGCTTGTACACTCTGACCCCAGTGAATCAGGGAACCCTGGCATCATCGCAAATGGAAAAACTGCGGTCTAGAAAGAGTAAATCCTCTGCTCTGGTTATCCAGACGGAACAAGGCAAGCACTGCCCACTGCAAATCCCCACTGTGTGGTTTGAAAACCCAAGGCAGTGCAGCCCTCCACCAGCCCTAGGCAACCCACCAGAGGGGCGGACAGCAGGCTGTTCCCTGGCCTGGCTGCCCAGTTCAGGCAACACTGGGCATGAGGAACTAGATGCAGATTGATTCTGATACCTACCTTGCTCAGACTTGCCCACCAGCTTGGAAAGCTTGGCCCGGATGATGGGTGTGATAACTAATGACAGGAAGAGCAAGCCATACCCTGCAGAGAAATAGACTTATCAGGAAAGTGGGACTGGGAAGAGGCAGCTGAGCCCCTATACATACCCATGTGGGATTAGGTTAGACTCAGGAAGAACTTCCTTGGTGGTGAGGGTGGGGAGATCATCCCTCTCTGGGCTCACCTATCTGCTATCTCTGGCAAGAATGAGCACTGATTCCCACCAAAGACTTTCTTGTCAGAATACCTCTTGTGGCCACTGCAGGCATCCCCCTCCCACTCAGCAGTCAGGAGGGAAGTGGCAGGGCACAGAAAACAAGCACAGACTTGGAGTCAGCCCCACATTCAAAACCTGATGCCCACTGCCTACTATGTGTGTGACCTTGGGTACCTCCCAGGACCCAACTCCAGCTCTGTAAAAGGAAGACCATGAGACATTCATCACAGGCTGGGTCTGCAGTATAGGAGGCTGAATAACGCCCCCCCAAAGATATTAGGTCCTAAACCCTGGAATCTGCAAATGATGCCTTACTTAGAAAACGGGCCTTTGCAGACATGATGAAGGTAAGGATTTTAAGGGCAAATTATCCTGGATGATCAGATTTGGGTCCTAAATGTAATCATACATATCCTTTCCAGCAGGAGATTTGACACAGAAAGGAGAAGGCAATGTGACCACAGAGGCAGAGACTGGTGATGTGATCCTGAGCAAGGAGTGCCAGCAGCCACCAGAAGCCAGAAGAGATGAGAAACAGATTCTCTGCTAGAACCTTCTGAGGGAGCGCTGCCCTACCAACAGCTCAATTTCAGCCCAGTAACACTGATTTTGGACTTCTGGTTTCCAGCACCATGAGAGAATCAATTTTTGTTGTTTTAAGCCACTCAATTTATGTTTTTTTTTTTTTTTCAGTACTAGGGATTGAACCCAGGTTATGCTCTACCACAGAGCTAGATCCCTAGTCCTATTTATTTATTTATTTTTAAATTTTGAGAACGTGAACTTGTGATCCTCCTGCCTCAACCTTCTGGGTTGCTGGGATTACAGGCGTGCACCACTGCACTGGGCTCAATTTGTGATAATTTGTTACAGCAACCTTAGGAAACTAACACACGTGGTAAAGAGGTAACATCTGCAAAGAGTGCAAGAAGTACATAGTAAAAACAAGCACAGCAAGGACACAGTAAATATAAGCTCCTTTTCCCTTTGCATTTAGTTACTGACTAGCATATGCTGTTTTCTTCCTAACTATTCTCCCTACATGACTGTTGTCTCCTAGACAAAACTGCACACTCCTAGAGGACAGTGTATCCTCAAAAGTGGGTATACAATGAGGCACTGCAAGTTCCACTCTGCTGAGACTCCCCAGAATAACAGCAGTATCTTCATCTTCTCTGCACTCCCAAGGGCTTCAGGTGTGAGTGAAAGGTACTTGATCCCCACAGCTTCACTGCCAGGCAAGCAACTGCATTAAGAAACTGGTGACTACTGAATGGTTGACTTTATACACAACATATTGTAGGGCTCGATCAAAATAAATCTGTCCCTTTAAAATGGTTAACTTTTTCATTCCCTCGCCAACCAACCAGCTTGATGCAAAAAAAAAAAAAAAAAAAAGAGAGAGAGAGAGAGAATGAGATGAGGAAGCAGGGAAAAAAGGAACTGAGGGAACTGAGCAAGCAGGAATTACAGATCTGTGGTCTGAGAAGACTGGCTCTATAAAAAAACCCCAATAAAGTTGACTGAGATATTTGAGGTGGGTCCTATGTTTCTTATCAGAGAAGTGAGTGTCAAGGGATTAATGGCCTGGACTTTGTTTATGAGCACCACGGATAGGCTATGGGCTACGGGAGGCCAAGGGGTGAAGCAA
Source organism: Aplodontia rufa (assembly GCA_004027875.1). Taxonomy (NCBI): domain Eukaryota; kingdom Metazoa; phylum Chordata; class Mammalia; order Rodentia; family Aplodontiidae; genus Aplodontia; species Aplodontia rufa. The sequence continues at coordinate 18,203 of PVKS010009558.1, read as the reverse complement.
TTAGTGTATGAGCAATACTTTTTATCTTTTGCTCTACATTACTAACAATATTTATGGTTGATAATGTGCATTAATCACTTTGGCTACTGAAGAGCTGTATTTTCCATTTATCAATGATGGGACATTTTTCTGGGTTTCTTAGTTGTCTGTCTTCTGATGCAGGCAGGGGGCATAACTTATGTTTCCAAACATGCAGGTCTGAACCACATTTGGGAGCAATGAGTGGCTGGCCCCCAATTTTCACCCAATGCCTCTGGCCTAGCTGTCCCTGAGCCCATACTTTACCTGTGAACATGAGGGCTGTGATGGAAGCAAATGCAAAGACCACCATCCCCAGGATGTTGAAGGTCAGACCAATCTCAGCTACCCAGGAATCCGCCAGGCAGCACTGCAGAAGCCGCAGGCCCAGCAGGCTGGTGAGGTAAGGGAGGTGCTGAGCCGCAGAACCATAGCCAATCAGTCTGGAGTCCCAGCAGAGGGGTGTGCTCAGCTCATAGATGGTCAGGATGTCCTGAGCCCCATAGTGCACAGTGATCACCACGAAGAAAGTCAATGAGTACAGGGCTAAATGTTTCCTGGACTTCTCTGGAGCTGGAGACAGGTAGAGGTGAACAATGGATCGGTGGTGACGGAGGGTGAAGAGCCGGCTGGACTTTAGCTCCTTCACAGTCTCACCAAAGCAGAATGCTGCATATAGGGCCATGACTATTAGCAAACCCAAGGCCCCCCAGAAGGGGCTGGCATAACCCTGGGCCCGGAGCCAGTGACCCCCAAGGAGGCTTGCCAGCATCCCAGCCACACCAATGCATGCTTCCAGCACAGCCATTCGAAAGGTGCGGTTGTGGTTGGAGCTGACATCAGCTATGGAGGCAAAGCTAGCAGCCAAGAGGCCACTGAAGTCACCTAGGAGGGCACAAAGGATGCGGCCCAGGACAAAGAAACCGACGTGGAGTTGCAGCTGCACCACAAAGATGGACACCACAACTTGGAGCAGCAGGCCAAGCGAGGTCAACACCAGCAGTGGGCGGCGGCCCACCTGGTCACTCCAGGCTCCAAGGAGAGTGGACGAGAAGAGATCTACCAGGAAGCCTCCCAGGTTGGCATAGAGAGTCCAGTGGGAGGTAAGGGTTTCCACTTCCTGTGGGAACACAGTTATTAGGGTGCAACTCCTCACTGGTTGCCTACTCCCCAAAGCCTGCTATTGGATGTGCTTGCTCAGCAGAGACCCCTGGCAGCTGAGACAAGAGATTTTATTAGGAGCAGCAGGATGGCTGCTCTCATGGCTGCTCTCGGGACTGGAGAACTACAGCCTAGGGCTGGGAGTGAGAGAATTTATACGAACTCTGCGACTTGAGCCAGTGATTTGAAAAAACATCTTTAGGGGCAGGGCTGCATCAGACCCCTACCTGCTACGTGGTGAGACCCACGTGTCATGAAATGGTTGCTATGGGGCGGTTACACAAGGAAAAGTTCTAACAGTGATAATGGACAGTTTCCAAAAATGGTATGGAGAAGTGGACGGGTTTGGAAAATGCGTCTAAAGGTCAGGGTTTGCGAAAGGGAAACATGTCTTTTAAGGAAACAAAAAATCTAGGATTACAGATTACCCACAATGGTGTTTATAAAGTCTAACAGCTGCCATCTTGAAAGCCATAGGGTTGAGAACTTTCTTTGTACCCCTAAATTCAAAGAACCTCAGACAACTCTCAAAAACTGTCACCGTAGGGGGCGGCGGGCCACGGACAAGGCCCCCTTCCCCTACTTTCCTCTTCGTTACCTCTCCAGGGCAGGCTTTCTCTAGATCATCAGCCCGCATCCCCGACGCTGCAGTTCTGGGGCAGAACCCGCGCGCCCTGGCCCAGAGCACCCAGCAGCCGCAAAGCGCGCCTCGGCCGCCGCGCCTTACGCAGGCCACGCCCCCCGGCGGCCCCCGCTCTCCGCCCGGGCCGCGCGGTCACCTGCATGAGGGGGTCCGCGCTATGGTTACCGCAGTTCCCTCGGTCGCGCGTGCCATTGTAGCCGAGGTCGGTGCTGAAACGGTGCCACAGATACTGCGTGGTGACCGGGCCCTGCAGGACCAAGGCAAAGTTGGCCAGGAAGACGAGAGGCTCCACGGGGCCACGGAACAGCACGGGCGCCGAGCGGCGGGTGCGGGGCTCCTCTGGGGGGCTCCCTTGCCCCTCCATGCGGGTGCCGGAGGGGGCTGGCTCAAGGCCGGCGGCGGGACTGCAGTGGGACTCGCCGCCCGGGACCCGCTGCTGGAGGCCCAGCCACCGCTGTCTGCGCCTGCGCCCGCGTCCGGCTTCCCTTAAAGTCAGCGGGGCGGGGCGTGGTGCCTCAGACCCCAGACTCGTGCAGGGAGCGCTCGGGGCTGGGCGTGGGCGGCGAGGAGCCCTGCAGCCCGGGCCAGCGGAGTGACCTCACGCGTACTCTGCCCAAGGATACCGCCCTGCAGCTCTCCCTCCTGGGCCCAGAAATGCTTGTGTCAATAATATCAATAATTAACATTTATTGAACATCGATGCTGGGCACCTTATTAAACCTTTTGCGTGCAATTAATCTGTAGACAACTTAATAGGATAGCCACACCTATTATCCAAAACTACGGATGGGGGATCAAGGTCAACTGGCACCCAAACAGAGCTAGAGGAGCACAGGACTTCGATGCCTGCGCTGATGTTTTGCAGTACTGCGCAGAGGCACCTGGGGACAGAGGCTTGAAGTCAGCTCCCTGGGCTGGAAAACCTGGCCTCTGCCGAAGTTTCGAGCTTACTACTTACGGCCCCGTGACTTTCTTCATCTGTAATAAAACCTGCCTCAAAGTGTCTGATGCGTTGAAAGTGCTATCATTAGTATTAATAGTAGGCTGTCACTTGCCTGACTTGCACTAGAATCCTTCCCTGCAAAATTAGTCTTGTTTCTGGGGCTGGGGTCCGACTCTGGAGTTCCCTTAAAAGAGGTGTGAGCAAAAGACAGTGGAGGGCCTTTTGGGTGTGACCTTATGTTCTTGGGTGCACCCACTGTAGTTACTGGGCTAGAAGGCAATCACCTGATCTGTGCTGAGCAACCCAGACCTGCTGTCTGGGCCTCTGGTTTACTGCCTGTAAAAGAGAATAACAGGGCTGGGAGTCTGGCCCAGTGGTAGAATGTTTGCCTGGCATTCAGAGGCCTTGCGTTCCATCTCCAGCACCACAAATAAGTAAAATAGGAATATTTCTACCTGCCTTATTCCCTGTCATTTACTTACTCATTCGTTCAGTGCATTTATCAAGCACTGCTTAGGAACCAACATTGAAGAAAATAGACAAAGCCCTCACTAGGCCTGGTAGTTTCTAGAATGGTAGGGGAGATACAATTGATGGAATCCATCAGTCACAACAATTGATGTAAAATCACAGTCGTGGCAAATGCTTTAAGGAAGTGGGTGGGGGAGGCTCCAACGGTGCTCATTCAGGAGCCTGGCCTAATAGGAGAGCAGAATCAGGAAAGACCTTCCCTGAGGACAGGGCAGCTGAATGGATGGCTGTCTGGAGGCTGGCCCTACACCAGTTGTGACTGGAAGGCAGGGTACAGTGACTCCATTTCTAGCCACAATGATTGTGCTTGGGCTTGTTGAGATTTATTGACAATTCTCAACTCCCCGGGACCAGAATCTGAGGCTCCGATCAGGTGAATGTCAGCTGGGTAGTGGTGCCCCCATACCTCCCTTGGACTTCCTGGCAATTCCACATGAAACTTTCCAGCCTCTGACTACCTGTAATCACCCACACATACCTACACAAACTTGGTCCAGTGAGACCAAAGGAAGGGAAGGGTGCCTTGATTGCTGCACTGAGCTGGGCTTTCTCTGGCTTAGTGGGAAGGAGTCTTGTGATCTGCAAGCAATGCCTGCCATGGGCTCAGGAGTAATAAGTACTGGACACTCAAAACGGTATTGTCTAATCCTGGGTTAAGTGCTCAGTAAGCTTTGAAAGACTTTGGGGAAGTGCCTGGAAGCTGTAAGGGTTTCTTTGCTCCTTCCTGTGGGTGGCTGTAACACAGAATGTGGATTCCTCACTCCTATGGCAACCTTGTGGGCTTGCACCCAAAGCCAGAGCTTCCTTTCCACCAATGGCAGATAACAGCTTCCAGAGAGCTGTTTTTTTAGGGTACAAAGAGGAAGGGAGGAGCAGGCATGAGGGGAAAGCCATTTCTTGCTTTGAGTGGTTACTTCTCACACATTGGCCCTAAACCCAGAGCTGCATCTATGTCACAATGGACCGAGAGTGTGGTGTGTCCATTGCTCCTATTTTGCCCATCATTGGTTTGGTCTCAGTTTTTTCATCTGTGAGATAATACCTGGGCCTATGATTCCCTCTCTGTGAAAAATGATGTCTACCCACGGAGTGACTGATAGAATCAAATGAGAAGGTATGTGTGGCTGGTAGTGTCATCTGGCTGTGTCCAGTTGCCAGAGATAGCGGTTGCTGTGGAACTGAACTTGAAGGTGAGGAGCAGTTTCCCTGCAAAGAAGTGAGGCTGTCCCAGGGGAGGGAACAGAGGACATGTTTCTCCTGTGCGTTCTGTCAAGGATTGTAACCCCTCAAGTCTTGCCTGTATCAACTCCACCAATGCTTTTAAAGACACACATGTTCGCTGGGTGTGGCGGCACACACCTGTGATCCCAGCTACTTGGGAGACCGAGGCAGAAGGAACACAAGCTTGAGGCCAGCCTGGGCAACTTATCAAGTCCATGTCTCAAAAAAAATAATAAAAAGGACTGGGGATATTGCTTGGTGGTAGAGCGCCCCTGGGTTCAATTCCCAGTACCAATGAGGGGAAAAGGCATATTTTGTCCAGTTTTTGTAGCTTTCTGATAGGAGAGCTAGTCTGATATAAGCCTCCACATGGGCACAACAATAAGTTGCTAAGAATACACAGTTTGTAATTTAAAGAGAGGGATGGGGCTGGCGCGGTGGCTCAATGGTTATGCGCTTGTTTGGCATGCGTGTGAGAGAGAGAGGGACGGTGAGGAAGAGAGAGAAAGAGAGAATCAATTTTATTTAGTTTTCACATGGTCTTCATTGTTCCAACACTTCGTTGTGTACATGGTGCTGGGGTTTGAACCTGTGTCCTTGAACATGCCAGGCAAGCGCTGCAACCTCCAAGCCACCACTCCAGCCCCACATGACACAATTTTAACTCATGATGTGTGTTTGTGTGCGCACATGCATATATAATATATATAAGGTCCCCCTTAGGGACCTCCAGGAGGAAAATATATGTGTGTAAAAATATATGTAAATATATGTTTTTAGATATGTTTAGATATGCACATAAATGTATATACTCCTTGAGTTATGATCAGGTTATATCTCAATAAACCCATCATAAATAGAAAATATCATAAGCCAAAAATGTAATAAATATGCCTAAACTACCAAGCGTCAGAGCTTAGTCTAACCTGCCTGATTCTTATATTTGCATGCAGTTGGGTTCAGTTATCTTACTAAAAGCCTATGTTGTAATTGACTGCTGTCTGTCTCCTGTCGTTTCTTGAATATCGTGTGGATTCTGTGGAGTGTCAGTTGTTCAACGCTGTGGATGAGGGCGGTCTGGGAGCTGTGGTTTGCTGCTGCTGCCCAGCCTCATAGGAGAGTATCATGCTGCATTTCAGTAGCCTGGGAAAAGATCAAAATTCAAAGTTTAATTTTTACTGAATGCGTATTGCTTTCACATCATTGTAAAGTTGATACATTGTAAGTTGAATCATCATGAGTCAGGGACCATCTGTATATTGATTTTGTAATTACATGTGAACAGTACAGTTATGTAGCATTATTTTTTGTGTTAAAATGTGTTAATTTATTAAATGAAAATATTTAAAATATACTGTAGGAACCTGCCTTGGCATGTCTTAATTTTTTAATTTGTCTGGATCTTCAAATGAAGGAAGAAGCCAAAAGCCTCTTGACTTTGGGAGACCCTCAGGAGCTCCACATGGCTGACAAAGTTTGAGAGTGACAGTGAGGAAATGTCCAGGGGTTCCAGTTGGTCTCAGGAAGAATGTCCTCTAGCCAGGCACAGTGGCACACACCATCAACTTGGGAGGCTGAGGCAAGAGGATCACAAATTTGAGGTCCGCCTGGGCAACTTAGACCCATTTCAAAATAAAAAGGACACTGAATGCAGCTTAGCAATAGAGTGCCTGTGAAGTCCAAGCCCAGCACCACAAAAGAAAACATAAAGTCCTCAGCAGGCGCTTCCCCCAACTCCAGGCTCAGAACCTCGGCTGTGAAGGCTGAGAACAGTGGCTCTGCCTAATGCTCCAGAAAACTCAACTCAAGCAGCACAGGGTGCAACTCAGCAGGCTGTTTCCTCACACAGGATATGTCTGTCCTCAGACTTTTATGGCCACATTGCCCACCTGGGCTGTCCATTCCAGTGCCAGGGAAATGGAAAATGGAGGTTAGGATCAGAAAGGAGCTGGGTGAGCCAGGAATCAGAGCCAAAGGAAAAAGGAGGGTTTAGGGTGAGGGAGGCATTTCCTCCAGGCACTAGGGAAGTCACCACTGAGGACACTCTAGTGACTGAAGTGCTGTGGCCCTATGAGCAGCACGCTCCTCTCGCGGTGGTGCTCACAAACCCTGTTTCCTATGCTGACCAGGCAAATGGGCTTTTTGAAAATGAGTTAATAGTGTTGATGAAGTCACAATCAAGCTTCCTTTTAGGGGATGGCTGTGTGCTAGCCACTTTCTGTGTATGATCTCTTATCCCCATTAAAACTCAGTGAGGGGGATGAACCCAACATATGATCCAGCTATTCCTCTGCTGGGTATTTTTCCAGGAGATTTAGAATCAGCACACCACAACACAGCGAAATTGATGTTCATAGCAGCTCAATGTGCAATAGCTAAACTATGGAACCACCCCAGATGCCCCTCACTGGATGAATGGATCCAAAAACTGTTGTACATATATACCATCGAGTTCTACTCAGCTATTAGAAACAATGATATTGAAGCCTTTGAAGGTAAATGGATGGCTATGGAAGAAATCATGCTGAGTGAAATCAGCACAACCCAGAGAACCAAGGGTCGAATGTCTTCACTCATCTGTGGAGGCTGGAACTAGACCAGAGCCATTGAGAAAGGCTGTCAATTCTCATGTTTTCAATCCTGAAAAGGTGTAGTGACGCACAACCTAAGGCATTCGTAGAGATGTATTGGGAAGGAGCGGGGTGGGCATGGGGATAAGGGTGGGTAATTGGGGGGGGGCTCTTGGGGGTAAATCTAATTTTCAGAATTTATATATATATATTTATTTATATATATATATATATATTATTGTTTCATTAGAAGCATGTTTGATTATTTAACAAATTTCTTAATAAAATAAAATAAAAAAAAAACTCAGTGAGGAAACCCTTGTTGTCCCAGTCTTTTTTTTCCTAAAGAAAGAAGGGATAGTAAGAGAGAGAGAGAGAGAGAGAGAGAGAGAAGCAATTTTTTATTTAGTTTTTCATGTGGCTTTCATTGCTCTGACGCTTAGTTTTGTACGTGGTGCTGGGGTTTAAACCCGTGTACTCACGCATGCCAGGCAAGCTCCATACCGCCAAGACACCACTCCAGCCCCTGTCCCAATTTTATTGATGAAGAAACCAGAGAGGTTATTTGACTTGACCAAAGATACACAGTAAAGAGCCGAAGAGCCAATATTTGAGCCTGCATCTATTTTACTCCAAAGCTGTCGCAGTTTTTTTAATCTGTAGTTCACAGGCACTTAGCCTGGGGGCTGGAGTTGGCCCATAAGGGTTTTGTTTGATTCATTCATACAGTGTTTTGTTTTGTTTTTGTTTTTAATAAGTTGAGTCACATAGTATTTTTTTTTTTTTCTGGTGCCGGGGAATTGAACCCAGGGCCTTGCAGAGGTTAAGCAAGTGCTCTACCACTGAGCCACATCCCCAGCCCTCACATAGTATGTGGTAAAATTTGAATTAATTGCCAACATTTAATGACTGGAAGAGTCACGTGAACAATCCAGCTTTCGGTATTCTCTTGAAAGCTCAGGAATTGTGGCAACATTCGCCCAGCCGATACCTGGTAAAGCTGGGAAGGGACTATCCCCTCCACCTAAGCGGGACTTGGCCCACCGCCCACCCGAAAGGCTGCTGAGCCTGCACCCACCTATGTTGTCGCCTGGGAGTAGGATGCAGGGACTCCTTGGGGTTGGACCAAGGATTTTTTTTTTTTTTCAAGATAGAGAAGCAGCGAGAAAGAAAGAATCAATTTTATTTAGTTTTTCATGTGGCTTTCATTGCTCTGACACTTCATTGTGTACATGGTGCGGGGGTTTGAACCCACACATGCCAGGCAAACGCCATAAACGCTGAGCTGCTGCTCCAGCTGTGGTCCTAGGCTTTCTGAACACACAGCTGATGGAGCGACTGTGACACTGTGCCAAGGTGATCTTCCAAGGCTCTAGAAACATTCCATTTCCCCATTTTAGGTTGATTTAAGTCACTATAAGGAACACCTTAGTGTCCGGCCCAGCACAATCGGCTATCATACTTCATAGCAATGGGGAGAATTTGAGACATCGGCAGGGTGCAGATAATGTCCCTAAGGAATGCAGCGTGGATCTTCCTGAAGTTGAAGCGTCTTGTGTTCCATCCTGGTCAAGGGGCTCCGGAGAGGAGCTACCCCCAGAGCTCAGAGGCAGGCAAGAGCGGGAGTCATCTGCATGTGTGTGGCACAGCTGTGGGAGTGGAGGGCATGACAAGCGACAAGGAGCCTGGGCAGAGCGTCTGTCTCAGGATGAACACAGGAGGAAGACTCATAAAGAGAGTTTTGTGAGGGACAGGTAGACATAATCTTGGTGGCCAGAGCAATCTCCTGGAAGCATGTCTGAGGACACATATCTGGGTCAGTGAGAAGGCAAAGGACCCAGCCATGCCCCAGCCTGGCTGGTCAGGTGGATGACAGCTGCTGACACTGGCTCCTCTGCATTGATCTGTCCAGGGCACCAGTGATCCCAGGACTGACCCTTTTGCACTTATCCACCTGCAGGAAGCTAAGCTGGGACATCTCATGCTCCAAGCTGTCCCAAAGTGCCTTCTCCACTTTTAGCTTCATTGTGACATTTGGGGGACAGTCGCTCTTATTTTGTATGACATTGCGGAAAAGGAAACACATGGGGCTTACTAGTGCAGGTACACTTCAGACACAGATGAAAATCACCAGGTGCCTGAAACACGAATGTGGGCCACAGGTCCTGGGACGGAGGGTGGGGGTAGGTAGCTCAGCAGTGCCGGAGGAGGCAATCTTAAGGACCATTTAGGAATGACGCAAGGTGCCTTGAAGAGTGTGTCTAAAACAGGAAGCGGGCTGGAGGGGTGGCTTGCACTGGAGTGGTGGCTTGGCGGGTACAGCACTTGCCTGGCATGCGGAAAGACCTGGGTTCAAACCCCAGCACTACACACACAACTAAGTGTCAGAAGAAGCAAGGACCAGATGAAAAAATAAATAAAAATAGATTCTCTCTAAAAAAAATTATGTCACATATTCTAAGAATGGACCCCCACTCTGTCTTTTTTCTTTTCTTTCTTTCTTTTTCTTTTATTATTTATTTTGTAGAGCACCCAAAGGTGCTCTACCACTGAGTTGCATCCCTAGCCCTTTTTATTTTATTTTGAGACAGAGTCTGGCTAAGATACTGAGGCTGGCCAAGAAATTGCAATCCTCTAGCCTCAGCTTCCTGAGTCACTGAGATTACAGGAATATGCCTCTGCACCGAGCCATTTTGCCCTTTTCTTTTGAATGTGCCTCTGAATCTCCTTTCAGATATTTATTTGACTTGCTCTCTGTAATTCTCCATTTTCAAAATGCATATTTGATCGCTTTTTAAACGTGTATTTTCTTTACCGCCTTGTTTTCAAAGCATACACTTGAATCACATTCCAAATATACAGTCCAAGTGTGCTGATGGTGAGTTGCAAGGACCTTACCCCACCATGGATCCTAAAACAGACCTGGAAAGATGGCCAGAGGAATATAGAGAGCCCATGTGATCACCATGAATTACAGAGAACCAGGACACCTGGCATCAGTAGGCATCCAGCCGAGGGATCGTGGATCTCCTCTCCCTGTTTTCCCATATGCCTATTTTTTGGGAGAACTGTAAAAGTCATATTCTAGAACATAAATACGTAATGGCAAAGCAAGGTCAGTGACCAAGCAATAATAAGGACAATATTAGCTAATGGTTAATGAATATTTATCAAGTGCTCAGCACAGAAATAGCTCAATTTACCCTTATAGAACTTACGTACAAGCTGGCTACTATCATTCCTGTTTGTAAAGGAGACAGAGATTTAAGGACAATGAGCTACTTATCAAAGGTCCTGTGGCCAATTTAGGGTCAAAGTCGAGACTGGAACTTTTTTCTTTTTTTCTTTTCTTTCTTTCTTGCTTCCTTTTCTTTCTTTCTTCCTTCCTTTTTTACCCCTGTAGAAGTTGATTTTATTCTTTCATCTAGTTCTTGTTTTTCCTCCATTTAGCTGTGTACATGGTGCCGAGGTTTGAACCCCGGTCCTCACACATGCCAGGCAAGCCCTCAACCGCTGAGCCACCTCTCCAGCCTGAGTCTGGAACTCCTGTCTGTTTTGAAAGCCAAACTTCTGGCTCCTGTCCTCTGCTGCCCCCTGGACATGTACAGCCATCGGCGGAAAGTCAGCACATTACCAAATCCTTTCTCCAGCAAGAAACTAGTGTTCACTTTTGATGATTTTAAAGCAAAGTCCTTAAAGCCCTGTCAATATTCACAGAACATTGTGGTATGTTCTGCTCAATCCTCTACAAAATCCCTATTGATACGTCAGCAAGTTCTTCTTCCCAACCTGAACATAAGTTTTCCTGTCTCCTAAGACAAAAGAATGACATTTGGGTGGTAAGAAACTACCCTATGAACTTAATTTTTATTGTTGCTATTGTTTAATCCATTTTAAACTTTTACATGATTTTGAAAAATTTCAAACATACACAAAACAGATGGACTGAGGGTATAGCTCAGTGGTAGAGCACTCACCTAGCACGTGCAAGGTCCTGGGTTCAATATCCAACAATACAAAAGAAAAATTGTTTTAGCTGGGCATGGTGCACATGCCTACTACAGTCCCAGCTACTAGGGAAGCCGAGACACTGAGGCAGGAGGATCAGTTGAATGTAGGAGTGTGTTAACACAATGAGACACCGTCTCAGAATAAATGAATAAATAAACAAAAACATCACCTGGGTGTGGTGGCACACATCTATAATCCCAGCAACTTGGGTGGCTGAGGCAGGTGGTTTGAAGGATCACAAATTCAAAGTCAGCCTCAGCAACTTAGGAAGGACCTAAGCAACTCTTTTTTTTTTTTTTTTTCTAAGAGTGAGAGAGAGAGAGAGAAAGACAGAATCAATTTGATTTAATTTTTCAAGTGGCTTTCGTTGCTCCGGGACTTCGCTGTGTACGTGGTGCTGGGGTTTGAACCCGCCTACTTGCGCATGCCAGGCAAGCACTGTAACCACTGAGTCACCACTCCAGCCTTGACCTAAGCAACTTAAAGAGACCCTGGCTCAGAATAAAAGATTAAAAGGGCTGGAGATGTGTCTGAGTAGTTAAATGTCCCTGGGTTCAAACCTTTTATGGCCACATAAAAAAAAAGATTAAGTGTGTAGAAAATTGAGCATTGCAATCCCACATACTCATCACTTAGATTCAACAATTATCAAAATTTTGCCACAGATTTATTTTTCTCCTTTACTGAAGTATTTTAAGACAAATTCCAGTTGTCATGGCACTGTATCCTTTCACTTCTGTTCTTTATATTTATTTAGGTAGTAGGGATTAAACCCAGGAGCGCTTTACCACTGAGAAGCATCCCCAGCCCTTTTTATTTTTTATTTTGAGACAAGCTTTCACCAAGTGTCCCAGGCTACCACAAACTTATGATCCTACTGCCTCAGCCTCCTGAGTCACCAGGTTCAAAGGCATGCACTACAGTTCCTGGCTCACCCCTACATACTTTAGATCTTTAAATCATACGGACATTTTCTCATATAAGTATCCGTTAGAAATACCACGGTGCGGTAAGAAACACATGCCCAGAAGTGGGTGAGCAAGGCAAGCTTTACTTCTGTGAAAGGGTGAACTCACAAAGTGCATCTGATGAGCAAGCACCCATAGGTGGGCATTCCACCTGCTTATATCTCTAACCTGACACAATCCTGTCCTTCATCCTGATTGGAGGAGCTCAAGGGTACAGTCTTCATGATTGACTAACATAAAATTGGGTACAGAAAAGAGCTACAGGTGTAATGGGATATCTGTTACGGAATTTAAAAACAGCTTATATCTGACCACATAGTTCCCGACCTGAGATGGCTTCCTTTTACATGCAAAACTTAACATTGAATACTACATTCTGAAAATGGACCATGAGACTTCCTATTTCTCACAAATACCCCTTTTTCTTTTTATTCCTTTTGGTACCATTTTCGTTGTACCTTTTGGTATTGCCATCCATCCTAGATACATTAACTTTTTGAAGTGAAAATCAGCCATGGTAATGAGTTCTCCCCTTTTTAGCCATTCAGATGGCCATCCCAGTGATCAGGAGCACTTGGTAAGGTCCTTTCCTGCTCGGGTGAATCTTGTCTGCTTTCCAGATCTTGTTTAAAATCAGGTTTCCAGGCTGGAAGTGGTGAACTGCAAACTCTAAAAGCGGGCAGCCTGAGTAGCAGTTCGCTGGATCTTACCAAAACACAAAGGGCACAGATGGGTCTTGAATTGATTCGGAATAAACTTGTGTATTGGGCACTCCTAAGAAACTTTTCTTGGTAGCCCCCAGCTTTGCTTACTTTTGCTGAGGCTGACACAAGTGTACATCTTAAATTATATCAAAAGAACCATTATCTTTTAAATGTTCACGTATGGCTGTACTTCGTTTATAATTCTCCTGCCAGGTGTTCAAGACCAAGTTGATAAAAATTGACTGGGTTCCAATCAACTATTAAAGATTCCTCCAAGGGTCACTCCTGGGAACTCATGAGAACCCTGTTAGCTCCTCAAGTTTCCTCTATTAGTGTCGTCTGTAAGGATGGGTCAGGGTCCTGCTGACCACATGGGGCTTCTCTGGGAAGCATCACGGACATCTGCATTTCCAATGGCCCTCCTTTTTGCAGTATATGCACTTGTTGGCTTTCCTGTTCTCTAGGGTCCTCACAAACCCCTTGATCAGAGTTTGGGTGACACTCAAAGAGGTGCAGAGTCTATGTAGGTGTTCCATTATTCCCTGGGTCTTGGTTGACCTTAAACGGCATCTGCCAAAATATTGGCTTTTTCCTTGGCCTTTTACCTTCCTTAATTTTAGACTCCAAGTTTTGGTTTTAAAAATCCAGCAGGCCAGTTTTGCAAATCTTAAAATAAGAGTACTAGGTTTTAACTCTAACGTGTACAGTTTTATAGTTACTCCTTTCATTTAATTAGAGTGAGTAGCAGCACTAGAAGTTAGCATTATATTTTATCTGTCCTGTAGGCAATGGCGTATCTTAACTCAGGTTTTTCTGTTTCAAGTAGTAACTCCGTAAAGCATTAACAGGCAACAGTTATAAAATGTTACAATGAAAATACAAAATGAAATTAACAAGAACAATACTTTGAACCAAGAAACATAATTTTATTTAAGTTTCACTTTTAAAGTAAAATTTAGAATGTGCATTCAGGAAACAGAGTCAATGATCAGAAATAGACCTAGTCAAAGCAAACAGGTGTAAGACAGATCCTTCAGATGGCAGTGTGGCCCTTCTATGTTGGATACAATGTACAAAAAAGAGCACTTATTAATCGTCTTACTACAAACATTTTTCAGATGTATACATATGTAGATTGTCAACAATGTTGCTATAACCAAAACTAATGGCTTTATTTATTTAACCAGTTATGAAGTAATCATTTAAAAGACTCTAGAACAGGTGCAACCCCTAATCCATTGAGACTTAATTTCTCTACGTAATAAAACCTCACAAACACAAAAGAATTATTTTTTAATAGAAGTATATAGAGATACAATTGAGGGGGAAACATTATCAAACCAACAGTAATCAATGTATATATGCTTTGTTATCCAGGGGTAATGCCAAAACCTGGATGACCAGAATTATCTTGAGATAAGAACAGATCAATGTTTTAAAAAGCCTTTGTTGTTTCTAAACATAATTTGCATATTAAAGGTTAAACTTAAAAAAAGAAAAAAAAAGTCTTGAATAACCTGTACTGACTGCCGATCAGAGTCAACTTAATGAACCTTTTTTTTAAGAGAGAGAGAAAGATAGAATTGATTTTATTTATTTTTTCATCTGGCCTTTGTTTCTCTAACACTTAGTTGTGTATGTGGCACTGGAATTTGAACTCGGGTCCTTGTGCATGCCAAGCAAGCACTCTAACTGAAGGGAAAAGAGGCTGGAAAAGAGGCGGGGAAAGAGGGTATGAGGAGCAGAAAGGAACCAGACCTCAACAGATTAAGGAGATTTATTGAATTAGTTGCAGGGACACACTTTCCAAGTGGAAAAATGGCTGCTTGGCCTTTGGCTAGGTGGTCTTTTATAGGCTGAATTGGGAAGGTGGTCACAACAGGGATATCAGTAGGTGGCAATTAAACTGAGTTGCTCAGTCCAGTGGGGATCCTCTGGTAAGGACCTTAGACAATAGGTTCTGATAAGGGCCTGAGTCTGCAGATTCAGTGAGCAGGGTGTTTGCTGCTGGGCTGAGTGGCTTTTGGTAATTTTCCATATCCATCATTCCAGATTCTAAAGGGATATAATGAATGGGGTTATTGATAACAAATTTTTATCCAGCCAGAGGGCAAACAGGCATAAGTATTAATTCTGCCTGGGAAGAAGATTCCCTGATTATAATTGAAGCAGCCAGAAAGATGATAAGAGATAACTTGCTATAGTTTGAGGCCGGCTCTTCTGGGGAAATTTTAACAAGAGTTTGGTGGGGGATCACAGTGGGTTTGGAGATACCATGTACTGTGGTTTATACCTCAGGGAGGAGAGCTGACAGGGATATTAGAGGGGAAGGAAATGGCATGACAGGATAAAATGAATGTGGGGGGCTAAGGTGGGTATTAAAATGAATGGAAGTATTGAATTTGGTTTGGGTGTTCCTGTCAAAATTAGCAGTTGGTCATCTATACATGAGTGGGGTCATCTGATGCCAGTTGTGGATGTCAGGTTCATGTCCTCTCAGAGTTGAAGAATGAAACTAAGGGACACCGAGGCAAGCAGAGCAAACAGAGCTTATTTAAGAAAGGATAGAAAGAGAAGACTTCTCCAGGAGAAGGGAGTTTCGGAGCTAAGAGTTCGAGGAGTGGGTCCAGCTCCTCCTTCTTACAGTCTCTCAAGATTCTCTCCCTTTGGGTTAATCGTTGCCTTCCTCCCCCATGCCAAGGAGCTTGAGTGCAAGATTCTGGTGTGGGCTAGTCTTTGATCCTGGGCCACCAGCATCTTTATTAGCAGAGGGGAGTCGCTGTCTGGATGCCATTGTTAGCGAAGAGGATGTGAAGCTGATGTGCACCTCTGCTTACTTAGGGCAGTGGAATGCTCTTTGCCCTCTCAGGAAAGATGACCATCAGTTAATTTTCTCCTTATGGACCCGCATTATTCTGTCTACACTGACTGCCTGACTTTCCCCCTGTCTCATTCCTTCCTCTAATTAAGGAAACTGTAAAAGGCGAGAAATTGGACAATGACCATTCTTTGGCTACTTTAGGCTGAGAGGGGGTGAAGAGGGGCAAGCAGTTTGTGTTTCCTTCTAAGACTGTTCAGGTCAATGAAGGAGTCCATGATAAAGGCTTCTGGAGTGCTGGTGGGGGGCTCCATCTTCATCACCATCGGGAGTTCAACAGATTTTAACTTGGAATGAATCAGCTGAACTAATATGTCAAAAAGTTAATGTCAGAATGAAAGTTAACATTTAGTCTAAGAGAGGGAGAACCAGGTCGATTATTTGGCTCCTCAAAGACAAACACATATTGTAACTGAAAGTCTAGGTATACAGAAAAGACATCTAATATAGTAAATTAAACAGCAGTAGCTTGGGTGGGGCTGGAGCAGTGGCTCAGAGGTTATGGCACTTGCCTGGCATGCACAAGGACAAAGGTTCAAACCCCAGCACCACATACACAACAAAGCGTCAGAGCAAAGGAAGCTACATGAAAAACTAAATAAAACTGATTCTCTCTTTCTCTCTCTCTCTCTCACTCTGTTCCTTTCTCTTAAAAAAAAAAAGGGGGGGGTGCTGGAGCGGTGGCTCCACGGTTGGGGCGCTTGCCCAGCATGCACAATTACACAGGTTCAAACCCCAGCACCCACGTACACAACTAAGTATTGGAGCAAAGAAAGCCATGTGAAAAACTCAATAAAAATTGATTCTCTCTGTCTCTCTCTCTCTCTCACTGTCCTTCTCTCAAAAAAAAAAAAAAAAAAAAAAAAAAAAACAAAAAACCAGCAGTAGCTAGGACCTCAAATGCCAGGACTTCTATAAAAGGTACGTTATTACCTTTGGCATGGAAAGACAGAGGGGTCCTTTAGGGTTATTTTAACTGAACTGCACTTTTTGCTTGCCAAATTTTGCCTTTAGTGGCCCATACATACTTCAGAGTTTATGTCACATTTTAATAGATGTAAGCATAGTGGTCCCAGGGGCCTTAGATTAATCTTGATGGAATCCTGAATGTTTGAAAGTAAATCTCTCCCTTAAGGGTTAGGACACTCTTTAGACTATCAGGAATGCATGAGAAAACATCATCCTGTCCCATTTATAACTTAATGGGAGAGTCAGGTTTCTAGGTACAGGCCCTCCAGACAATCCTTGCACCATCACAGTATTAGAGGAGGGGGATCAAGGGTAAGAGACAAGACCTTTTGGCTCTCTATGGAGAAGCATATCAGGGGCTCATGCTTGCTGATAGGAGTCACGGGAGCTGTTAAAGCCAATCTCTGCCCTGACAGGCCTGTGTGGGGCACTTTGGATCCGAAAACCTGCATCCCTTGGGACATTTATTCCTCCAGTGATTGCCTTGACAGATAGGATAGGGCCTTGGTGGTGGTCTCTAGGCCTGTGGGTAATGTCCCCCTTTTTTTTCACAATGGACATAAGTCCTTTTTGTGGTTTGGGGTCCATTCTATTTCTCTCCTATATTATCCTGGAAGCTTACTCATTGTTAAGTCATAGCCAGCCAATCCCTCAGCTTTTTCCAGTCTCTATGTTCCCTGTCTTTCCTCTCCTCCTGATCGCTGTTATAAAAGACAGAGGTTGCAAGCTGGGGGATGTTATCGGAAGACTGATCAGGGCCATATGCCAATTATTGTAATTTCTTCCAAATGTCTGGGGCCATCTGAATGATAAATTTGTTCTTTGTAATTATGTGACCCTCTATGGACTCAGGGTCTGTGATGACGTGATTTCTTAATGCCTCCCTGAGGTTTCCAGAAAGATGGTAGGGTCTTTTTGAGTCCATATAAGTATTAGTTAACATACAATCTTCTGTCATAAATCAAACAAAAGCTAAGAGGGCTCCTTTTTGTGGAAAGGATAGCAAAATGTTTTTATGTTCCACATTGCAATTTTAAATAAATTAGGCTCTCCTTATTACTTTTACAAAAATACAGTTAAATTTTTACCCCAGTGTAGTCAGGTTATTCTAATCCAATTATAAAATATTAAATGACATACATAAATACATAATTAAATTTGTTTTTTTTTCCATATAAACCTGAAGGAGATCATTGTTACAAACAACTTTAGTTTGGAAACACCAGCCTGGTAAAATGCTATCCTAAGTTTTACACCTTAAAATATTTATATATTTGGAGGACACGAGTAAATCTAATACACAAAAAAACCAGCACTAATTACATAGATGTCCTTATATTAACTAAATTTAACCTTTGAATAAAAATTTAGGATCCATAGTGTATTATAACAATAATCACAGGTAAAGTAAAGAGATATAACCCAGGTTTTGAAATGGCAGCGTGTAAGAGAGAACATGCTGGTTACCTTGTTCATAACCTTACATAAATTTGTATTTTATAAGCATATATAACACTTAAACAAGGCTCAGATAAACATCTAGTTCTTTTTTTTTTTTTAAGAGAGAGGGACAGTGAGAGAGACAG
>PVKS010009557.1:0-56342 GCA_004027875.1 Aplodontia rufa | reverse complement strand
AGAGAGACAGAGAAAGGGAGAAACAACTTTATTCAGTTTTTCACATGGCCTTAGTTGTTCCAACACTCAGTTGTGTACGTGGTGCTAGGGTTTGAACCTGCATCCTCACGCAAGCCAGGCAAGCACTCCAAACTGATGAGCCACAACTCCAGCTCCCCCAATTCCTAATTTTTTGAAGGAGTTGCCACACTGCTTTCCAGAGTGGCTGTACCAGTCTGCATTCCACCAATAGCGGTCTAGTGTTCCTATCTCCCCACAACCCCTCCAATGTCTGTTACTGTTTATATTCTTCATCTTTGCCAAATGACTGGAGTAAGGTGAAATTTAATGTAGTATTGATTAGCATTTCTCTAATTACTAGTGATTTTGAACATTCTCTCATGTGTTCATTGACTTGCTCCATTTCCTCTGTTAAGAAGTTTGTTTGGGGTTGGGGATTTAGCTCAGTGGCAGAGCACTTGCCTAGAACACGCAAGGCCTCGAGTTCAGTCCTCAGCCCTGAAAAAAAAAGTTTCTATTTAGCTCTCTGGCCCATTTATTGAATTGTGTTTTTGATATTAAGTTTTTTTCAGTTATTTGTAAATTTTGGACATCAGTCCCCTGTCAGAGGAATTACAGTTCATGATTATCTCCAATTCTGTAGGTTCTCTCTTGATAGTTTTAACCAATTCCTTGGCTGAGCAAAAGCTTTTTAGTTTAATGGCATCCCAATCGTTCTTTTTTTTTTTTTTTAAGAGAGGGACAGTGTAAGAAAGAAAGCATCAATTTTTTTCACTTTTTCACATGACTTTTGTTGCTCTGACACTTCGTTGTATACGTGATGCTGAGGTTAGAACCCAGAGTTTTCACGCATGTCAGGCAAGCCCTGCAACCGCAGATCCACCACTCAGGCCCCCACTCATTGATTCTTTTTTTTTTCAGGGCTGAGGACCAAACTTGGGGCCTTGTGCATGCTAGGCAAGCGCTCTGCCACTGAGCTAAATTCCCAAGCCCCCACTCACTGATTCTTGACTTTCTTTTGCTTGAGGAGTCTTGAGCAAATCATTGCCTACTCCCATGTGCTAGAATGTTGGGCCTAATTTTTCTTCTAGCAGTTGTATGGTAGCTGGTTCAATTCCTAGTTCTTTGATCCATGTTGATTTGGTTTTTGGACCAGGTGACAGATAAGGAGCTAATATCAACTTTCTGCAAGTGGTTGTCCCATTTGTCCAGCACCATTTGTTGAATAGGCTATCATTCCTCCATGCTATATTTTGACCCTCTTTGTGAAATATCAAATGTTTAAGTATTTGTAGGGTTTTCTAAGAGTCTTCTATTCCATTTGTCTTCATGCCTATTTTGATATCCATACCATGTTATTTTTGCTACTACAACTCTATAGTATAATTTAAATCTGGAACTGCAAAACCACCTGTTTCATCTTTCTTGCTTAGTAATGTTTTGGCTATTCTGGGTTTCTTATTATTCCAAATAAATTAGAGAATTACCTTTTTGATATCTGTAAAGCATGACATTGGTGGGGCTGGAGTGGTGGCTCAGTGATTATGGTGCTTGCACAGTATGCCCGAGTACACGGGTTCAAACCCCAGCACCCATGTACACAACTAAGTGTCAGAGCAATGAAGGCCATGTGAAAAACTCAATAAAAATTGATTCTCTCTCTCTGTCCTTCTCTCTTAAAAAAATGACATTGGTGTCTTGATGAGGATGGCATTGAACGTGTATGACGTTTTTGGGCAGAATGGCCAGTTTAATTGTGTTGATTCTGTCTACCCAAGAACATGGAACTTCTCAGCATCTTTTCAGGTCTTTAATTTCTTTAATATTTGATAATTTTCATTGTAGAGGTATTTTACTTCCCTTGTTAGATTAATTCCCAAGTATTTTATTCTTTTGAGGATATCGTAAATGGAACCAATTTCCTGATTTCCTCTTCTGCCCTATTATTGTTAGCTTTCCTATATGGAAAGCTATGATTTATGTTGATCTTGTAGTCTGCCACTTTGCTAAATCTGTTTACAAGCTCAGTCAGTTTTCTGGTGGAGCTTTTTGGGTCTTCCAGATATAGGATCATGTCATTGACAAAAAGGGATAGTTTGACTTCTCTTCCCATTCTTATACCTTTGATTTTTTTCTTTTGCCCGATTGCTCCAGCTAGGGTCTTGAGGACTATATTGATTAAAAGTGGTGAGAGAGGGCAGCCTTGTCTTCTGGAAAGGGTTTCACATTTTCTCATTGAGGATTATGCTAGCTGAATCCTAGCTGTCATATATGCCCTTTACATAGTTAGGATCATTCCTTTGATCCCTATGTTGTCCAGAGTTTTGATCATAAATGGGTGCTGGATTTTATTGAAGGCCTTTTCTCCAGCAATTGAGATAATCATATGGTTTTGTCATTAATTCTGTTTAAGTGATGAATAACAGTTACTGATTTATGTATGTTGAACCAGGCTTGCTTCCTTGGAATGAAGCCCACTTGATGGTGATGAATTTTCTACTTCTTTCTTCTTCTCCTTCCCCTCCTCCTCCTCCTTCTCCTCCTCCTCCTTTTTCTTCTTCAACAGGGACAGTGAGAAAGAGAAAGAATCAATTTTATTTAGTTTTTCATGTGACTTTTGTTCCTCCAACACTTAGATGTGTATGTGGTGCTGAGGTTTGAACCCCCATCTTCGTGCATGCCAGGCAAGCACCAGAACCGCTAAGCCACCGCTCCAACCCATGAATTCTTTTCTTTTCTTTCTTTTTTTTTTAAGAGAGAGGGACAGTGAGAGAAAAAGAGAGAATCAATTTTATTTAGGTTTTCATGTGGCTTTCATTGCTCTGAGACTTCATTGTGTATGTGGTGCTGGGGTTTGAACTCGAGTACTTGTGCATGCCAGGCAAGCGTTGTAACTGCTGAGCCACCGCTCCAACCCATGAACTATTTTCTTAATGTGTTTTTTAATGCAGTTTGCTAGAACTAAAGGATTTTTGCATCTTTGTTCATCAAGAATATTGGTCTGTAGTTATATGTTTTTTGATGTGTCTTTGTTGGGTTTGGTATCAGTGTTATAGTTGCCTCGTAAAAAGTGTTTGGGGAGCTGGAGCGGTGGCTTGGTGGTTGTGGTGCTTGCCTTGTAAGCATGAGGACACAGGTCTGAACCCCAGAAGCATGTATACAACCAAGTGTCAGAGCAACAAAAGTCACATGAAAAACTAAATAAAATTCTCTCTTGCTGTCCCTCTCTCTTAAAAAAAAAAAAAACAAAAGTATTTGGTAGAGTTCCTTCCTTTTCAATTTCTTGGAATAGCTCAATAAGGAGAGCTGCTCATAGGTGCGGTAAAATTCAGTGGGGAATCCATCAGGTTCTGGGCTTTTCTTCTTTGGAAGGCCTTTAATTGCTATATTGATTTCAGTGCGTGTTACTGGGCTATTTAGGCTTTCAATATCATCCTGCATCCGTTTGGGAATGTTGTCCATGTCTTCTAGATCATCTGATTTAGAGGTGTATAGTTTTCCAAAATAGAATCTGATAATTCTTTGGATTTCCATGTCAGTGGCGTCATCCCTTTTCATTGGTGATTTTGTTGATTTGATTCATTTGCCTCCTTTCAGTGAGATTGGCTAGGGGTCAATTTTATTTAGATTTTCAAAGAACCAGCTCTTTGTTTCATTGATTCTTTATATATATATTTTTTTAAGAGAGAGGGACAGTGAGAGGGGAGAGAGAGAGAGAGAGAGAGAGAGAAACAATTTTTATTTAGTTTTTCATGTGGCCTTTGTTGCTCTGAGACTTCATTGTGTATGTGGTGCTGGAGTTCAAACTCGTGTACTCGTACTTGCTGGGCAAGCGTAGTAACTGCCGAGCCACTGCTCCAGCCCCTCATTGATTCTTTTGTTTTGTTTTTTTTATTTCATCGATTTCATCTCTGATCTTGATAATTTCCTGCCTTCTGCTGGCTTTGGGATTAGATTGTTCTTCCTTCTGTTGGGGTTTGAGGTGGAGCATAAGCTTATTTATTCAAGATCTCTCCTGATTTTTAATGTGGGCACTCAGTGCTATAAATTTTCCCCAAAGGTTTCAATATGTGTGTCTTCATTTTCATTTGCTTCCAAGAATTTCTTGATTTCTGTTCTCATTTCTTCTTGCATCCATTCTTCATTTAATCAGTATTTAATCGGTATTATTCAATCTCCCAGTACATATGTATTTTCTAATTTTTTTAAAAGAGAGGGACAGTGTGAGAGAAAGAATCAATTTTATTTAGTTTTTCATGTGGCTTTCGTTGCTCTGAGACTTCATTGTGTACGTGGTGTTGGGGTTAGAAACTGCATACTCGAGCATGCTAGGCAAGTGCCATAACTGCTGAGCCACCATTCCGGCTCCTTCTTTTATAATTTTTGCTATTAATTTCTAGGATCATAGTGTCCTGGTCTGGTAGGATACAAGGAATAATATCTACTTTTTATATTTGCTGTGATTTCCTTTGTGAACTAGAATATGATCTATTTTTGGAGAATGACCCCATGCACTGCTAAGAAGTTAAACTCAGCCAATTTGGGATGGAATATTCTATGGATGTCTGTTAAGTCATTTGATTTATGGAGTTGTTCATGCTGGAGATCTCTTATTTGGTTTGATGATCTGTTTTTTGGTAATAGAGGAGTATTAATGTCTCCCAGTAGTATTGTGTTGGGGTCCATAAGTACTTTTATGTCATGCAGTAATTTTTCCTTGGAAGTATTGGTGTTTGGAGCATAGATATTGTTATATCTTCCTGATGTATTTTTTCCTTTACTATGATGTAATGGCCTTCTTTATCTCTTCTGATTAGATTTTGGTTGAAATCTACTTTTTTGGATATAAGTATTGTAACACCCGCTTGCCTTCTTGGGCAACAGCCTGGGAGATTTTTTTTCCCATCCTTTTACCCTCAATCTGTGGAGTCATTGGCTGTAAGGTGGGTCTCCTGTAAGCTGCATATTGCTGGATTTTTTTTTTGATCCAATCTGATAATCTGTGTCTTTTGATTGGTGCATTGAGACCATTCACATTCAGCATTAAGATAGTTATGTGGTTGTGGTTCATAGTCATTGTGTTTTATTAGTAAGCTCTGTGCTGTCTTGTCTTTTGATAGTGTGCACTTTTATTGAATTTCCTCTTTGTGGGTTTTGAGGAGTGTTTGCTTCTTCTTCTATCTGGAATTTATCTTTGAGCATTCTTTATAATGCTGGTCTTCTGTTCATGAATGCTGCATGTTTGATCTTATTGTGAAATGTTCTTATTTCCCCTTTGAATTTGAAGCTGAATATTGCTGGGTATAGTATTCTCGGCTGCAGGTTGTGGTCATTCAGAGATTGAAATATCTCCTTCCAGGATCTTCTTGGTTCTAGGGTGTGAGTTGAAAAGTCAGAGGTGATCCTTATTGGTTAGCCTCTGAATGTGATTTGGTGTTTCTCTCTTGCAGTTTTTTATATTCTTTCCTGTTATACATTTTAAATACATGTCTTGGTAGCTTCTCTTTTGATTAGAAAGACACCTATTGGGTGTCCTTTAAGCTTCCTGGATGAGCATATTTGACTCTTATTTTATTAGAAAGAGACAGTGAGAGAGAATCTTTAGTTTTTCATTGCTCTCTGACACTTTGTGTACATGGTGCTGGGGTTTGAACCCATGTCCTCATGCATGCCAGGCAAGCACTGTAACCACGGAGCTCCAGCTCCAGCCCTGACTCTCTTTTAATATAGGAAAATTTTATTTTGATGAGAATGTTTTTTTTTTTCTTTTTTGAGAGAGAGGGGGATAGAGAGAGAGAAAGAGATAGTTTTATTTAGTTTTTCATGTGGCCTTTGTTGTTTTAACACTTCATTGTGTACGTGGTGATGGGGTTTGAACTTGTCTCTTTGTGCATGCCAGACAAGCACTGTAACCACTGAGCCACCGCTCCAGCCCAGATGAGAATGTTCTTTATGCCTTTGTTTCAATTTCTTTTTGTATCACAGTTACTGTTTCTTATGATTTTGTCTAAGACATTTTGAAAATTCTGCTCATGCTTTTTTTTTCTTTTTTGTCATCGGTGCACTCAAGTTTACTCAGCCTATCCTCGTTGTTGGAAGTTCTTTCAAGACCTGAGGTTGTTTTCTATAGAAGTTAGTCTATTCTTAAATTCTTCCACCTACCTTTGACCTGATTGACTGAAGATTTTAGCTCCATTACTTCCTTTTTCCATGTCTATTTCTTTAATAAGTTTTTTATCTCTTGAGTTTTCTCAGTCTTCATTAAATCTTTTCCTCTATTGTTTCTTTTAGTAATCAGATCGTTAATTTTTTCTAGGTTTTCATCCCACTTCCTGTCCATGGTCTCCTTCGTTGGGGAATTGTGGGTTTGAGGTGAGTCTTTTCTAGTTTGATTCCTCATTTTTGAAAAGCTTCTTCTGGATTTTTTTTTAAGAGAGAATCAATTTTATTTTTCCATCTGGCCTTTGTTTCTCCAACACTTAGTTGTGTATGTGGTGCAGGGGTTTGAACCCAGGTACTTTCACATGCTGGGCACATGTTCCAACCTGAGCCACCGCTCCAGTCCCCTTCTAGATCTGTGAATTGAAGTCCCCTGTGCTGAAGCAAGGCAGGTTTTCAGGTGCTTCTCCTTGCAGGTCTAAGGATTAGGTCAGCTACCACCCCTCTGATGACCTACATCCAGATTCATTTTGCTGCACATTTTAGATCTAGGCTCCAGACATTGATCTGTAACCTGTTGTGGGTGTGGGGCAGCCTACTGGATCACTGAAGTGCAGCAGTGGAGGTGTGTCACTGTGTCCTGGGTTCTTGGTGGTGTGGTGCGGGCGGGAATGGGCCTGTCTGTGTGCCACAATGGGACCTGAGATCCTTGGCGGCAGTAACGGGCCCAATATATCTAGACCTGGCAGGTATACATTGTGACTGGGTGGCTCAGGGCAGAGGTCCTCAGGGTGTCATGAACCCACACGGTGGGTGGATGGGGCAGCTCCAAGTGGGAGGCTCTGGGTGGGGATCCTCCTCGGGAGTGTCCTAAGCATCTGCTGGCTCAGGACCAGAGTCCTGGGTCTGTGAGGCAGGTGGGCCAGCTGGTCTCAGGCTTTTAATCCTGCTGCCTCAGCATCCCAAGCCACTGGGATTACATGTATGCACCACCATGCCCAACTCCAACTTGTTCTCTTTGAAGAATTTTCATTGGCAGGCACAGTGCCCGTATTCTCAGCAACTTGGGAGGAGGAGGCAGGAGAATCACACCAGACCAGCCTCAGCAACTTAGCAAGTCCAAGCCCCTTGTCTCAAAATAAAAGGGCTGGGGATATAGCTCAGAGGTAAAATGCCACTGGGTTCAATCCCCAGTTTAAAAAAAAAAAGTTTTTTCATTTATTTGTTTAAATGTATTTTTTGTTTGTTTGTTTTGTGGTGCTGGAGATCAGACCCAAGCCCTTGCACATTGCCAGGCAAGCAATATGCCATTGAGCTATACCCTCACCCATTCTTTCTTTTCAATACAGGAGAATGGAAAAAAATGGCCTGTGATCTTATAATTCAAAAACCAATTCATACTTTATTTTTTTAACCAATTCATATTTTAAAAATAAAATATAAGCACATCCCATCACCATGTCAAAGTGGTCTTCCCAAAGCATTAAGCAATGCCTTACAAAGTATATTTCCTCTGGACATCTCACACACTGTAATGTGAAAGCCCACAAAGGAGAAAGAACCAATCAGGGCTAAAATGAAAAGCCTGACGTTTTGTGCACCAATGAAGTCATTTACTAACTTGCTCTCTTTCCTGTATTTTACTTTGTTTGTAAAAGAGGGGTGGGAGTGGGTATAAAGGAAATCATCTGAAGGAGTCTTAAATAACTGATCATAAAAACTTTTTGTAAAACACCACAAATATTTCAAGAATAAATGCATTCCAGAGATACAAAAAGCAACAAAACCCAATGAGATTGGATTACACTGGTAAAAGGCCAGGTGGACGTAAGTCCCTGTGAGGGTCTACTGTAAAGTACTGGGAAGCAAGTGGTTTCAAGAAAATTCCAGCATGAGAGACTTTTCACTGGTCTTAGGTAAACAGTGCACCCTACTGTACCCATGAGAAAAAAAGTGAAGATGCTTACAACCCATGAGGAGCTCCTGCTAGTTCAGGTCAGAGAAAATCCAAGACAGATATTCTCCTAAAAAAAACAAGTATGGCCAGGGACTGGAGGCAAAGGTCCAACCCAAACATTCTCTTGGGAAAGGAAAATCTTGGCAAAGTCATGGTATGTTAAAATCTGCTACCCCAGTGCAGTTGAAAGTTTAAGGCCTGTCAAGATCATTAAAAATTCCATCACACAACTTGGGGAGGAAGTGCTTCCTTGCTTCATCCCCTGCTGCTTTAGGGGCTTTTCTGGAGTCAGTAGCTAAGGACAAGACCCTGAGCACACCTCATCACTGCAAGAGAGGAAAACCAACAGGCTTTCCAGTTATGGCTTGGCAATGCCTCAGTTGCCAGGACATTAGGCAGGGCTCCAGGCCCTGGACAGGTGGTCTCAGGCAGGGGGAGATCGGGAGCGGATGGGAGAGCTGGTCAGGAAGGAGGTATAGGGACTATCCCCAAACACGTTAGCGTATGAGGACTTGAGGAACTGGACATAGTTCTGCATGCTGCGGTTAGTGCTCTCTGACTGCTCCAGGCGGTCTTTCAGGTCCTGCAGCCGGCTCTGGTAGCGTCTGTCTGCCTAAGAGAAGAAGCCAAGCATGGGTAGAGTGTGAGTCACCTGGCACAGGCAAACTGGCATGCAGGGACTTTATTATAACGTGCAAGAACTGGAGGGGGTACATGGGGGATTTTTTTTTTTTTTAAGAGAAGGCCTGGAATTCTTAGGCTCGAGCACTTGTCCTGTCCTGGTCCCTTTAATAGCTGGGACTACAGGCATGAGCCACCACACCTGGTCAAGGGATTTCTTTTTAAAAACATTCTAAACTTAGTCAGGTATGGTGGTGCATGCCTGTAATCCCTGCCACGTGAGAGGCTGAGACAAGAAGATCCCAAGTATGAGGCCAGCCTCAGCAACTTAGTGAGGCACTAAGCTACTTAGATGCTGTCTCAAAACAAAAAATTAAAAAAAGGGCTGGGGATGTGGTTCAGTGGTTAAACTCCCCTTGGGTTCAATCCCCCTAGTTAATTGCATAGTTCTATGAATACATGGAAAACTATGGAATTGTACAGTTTAAAAACAAGAGATCTACCTAGGATATCCTTAAGAGATGGGAAAAACAGAGAGAACAAGAAAACTATGTCAGGTTCATGAAAACACAACAAAACACCTTCCTGCAGGCCCCTGCAAGCTAGAATCTCGGTCTTACGGCCCTCTCTTCTGGTCTTGCCCACCAACCTGACTCACATCATCACGGCTCCGCCGCAGCTGGCTGAGCTCAGTTTTAGTCCTGCTCAGCTGGGTCTCAAGGTCCAGGATTTTGTTCTGGGCTGCTCGTTCCTTGGAGACTGCCTGCTCCTTGGTTTGTTCTACCTGCATAGAAGGCAGAGAGGTGGGGCTGGCTCACCTGCAACAGGGAGCTCCTGGCAAAAACAAGGCTGGCCCCTCTCACCACCAGGTTGCAGATAGCACTTGCACATGGGCGTAGAAAGCCTTCTCTGGAGCCTCAAGGAAAGAGTTAACCATGGGTCTGCTCCTGTGACCCAGCTATACTGCCTGCCTTGCCCAGTGCCCCATGAGTCATCACCCAAGATGTGGTAGACCTGTCTGAGTCCCAGAAGGGCAGAAAGTAAATGAACAATCATGTATACAAAGTGCTGAGTTCTCTATAATAAATATTCATTTGATTCTTACAACAAATTCGTGAGGCAAGAACTGCTGTACACCATGTTTCAGATGAGAGAACAGGCTCAGAAAGGCAGTGATGTAGGTCACAGAATGCTGGGAGTGGAATTGAGACTGACCTGCCTTCTGGCATCTTCGAGCGCACTCTCCAGCTGCCTTGCCAGCGACCCACATTCCCGGGTCTTCTCCTCCAGCCGCAGCTGGGACTGGTGGATGGCTTCCTCCCTCTTGGCAATTACCTGGAGGAACTCGACATTCTGGGCACTGGTCGCCTCCAGTTTCCTAGGTGAAAGCACTCAATCAGATCCCGTGCTAACCCACCTGTCTTGTTCCACCCAGCCAGGGGGCTGCCATCACCCCTGGACTGGGGGTGTCATCACGCCAACAATCTCCAAGGAGCCATGGGAAGAAACCAAAAAAATCTGCAGGTTAGCAGGGCAGCCACTGTGCTGTGCAAGTGAAGCAGCTGGTTAGAGAACAGTAAGGACGAAAGAGCGAGTACGCACTGGGCGTGCACCGCACAGCACGCACGTCGTCAAATGTGTGGCTGCCGTTATCATCCCTACTCCAGAGGTGAAGGAACTGAGCCTCAGAGAGGGGAGGTCACTGGCTGTGCCTTCAACTTCTTCTGTTCACTGCTGTCTGCCTCAGCACAGGGACTTCAGCTACTCAGCATCTCTTATGACAGCCATGAGTTCACTCTGTCCCCAGTGCTTTTCTAGATGCATTCCAATTTAAGGAGTGCTGTAAGTCCTGAGGGGCCTGGCTGCATTTTCCAGGCCAGAAGGGCAGAACAGAGCATAAGTGTGGAAGGAGACCACCCAGTTCTAGCCCTCCATTTACAGTGCAGCTCTGGCAGCAGGCAGGGACAAGACTAAGTCACAGCTTTGGCAGGTAGCAGCTGTGTGGCCTCAGGCAGTCACAACCTTTTCCCAGTCCAGTTTCCTCATATTAAAATTGGAATACCAGTTGACAAATACATGCTAATCTATAATGAACATCTGTCTATGGTAATGTAATCTTTTATGAGGATCCTCTCAATGAAGACTCCAAATAACTCCATCAGCCAGATTACCACCCTACCTTGATTCTTGAAGCTAAGATACTAAGATTCAAAGGAGTAAAAGGATTTTCTCAAGTTCACAATGCAGATACATAATAGTACTGGGACCCAAGACCAGGGCTTGATTCTAAAAGGTGTATGCTTCACATCTGCCTCCAACAGTTGGGAAGTGAGGGGAGTCAGGTCAGAGTAGTTGTGGGGTTGATCAGATACATAGGGAAGGAAGAAGGGGAAGTGCCTATCCTCCTGCTGCAGTGTCCTGGCTACTCTGTTCTATCTGGTCCTGCCCATTTGTTTCGATGGAAACTACTGTGTGTGTGTGTGTTTTGCTAGGGATAGAACCCTGGGCCCTCATGCATGCCAGGAAAGAGCTCTGTCGCTGAGCCATATCCCCAGCTCTTGAGCTGCCTCTGGGATAGGCGGTGCCTTCAGGTAACCTCACCTTGATCACACTGTCAGGGAGCATCCCTCCAGGTTAAGACCCTCTTTCTCTCTCCCAACAAGGCTTACCACTGAAACGGAAGCAGCTTCTCCTCTGAGGTCTGCCTAGCACCTTCCAGGGCCTTGAGTCCCTCAAATACTTCCGCACACTAAGCACAAAGCAGCTAAGTGGCTGAAAGTCTCAGGTCCTAGGAAGAGGACAGAGATGGGACCAAGTGCCTCTAACCTCTCCAGTTCATCCACCTTCAGACTCAGCTGTTTATTTTCCTTCTGGGAAGCCTGATGTTTCTCTCTCGCCATCTCCAGCTTGTCCCCCTGGTGTTCGATCTAAAATGACAGGAACACAGACTGATTTATGAAAGGATTTTCTCTTCACCGGTGACCTTTATCCACACGCAGGAAAGCAGCACACTGCCCTTAGCAGGTGTCTAAGTCTCAACACAACCTGGAGGAGAGAGGAGAGCAGGGACAGGTCAGGCTCCTTTCCAAGGCTTCCCATGCCAGGAGAAGCCAGTTTGGATGCTGAAGAACCACCATGATGATGCTTTCTTGATCAGGAGAGGCCACTTGGAGGCCCAGCTGTGATCGGGAAGACATTAGAAGGTGGAAGCAGACAGTGGCCCGTACAATGGACCATGCAGCCTTACCAATCATGTTGTGGGCACCACTGATTTCATTCTTCCCTTAGCTGGGGACAAGTACAAGCAAGGCAACAGAACAGCTATCCATTCTTTTGGGCTGGCAAGTTGAAAAAGTGACTCAGGGGCTACTTACACAAAAGCCTCACGTATTGGGGCCCAAAAGGCCGAGCGCACCCGGGGTCAACTGAGGAGGTGAGTCAAGAGTCTGCGGACATGGGTTTGGGAACCATATAGAGCTATTGATACCAAGTAGCTGTATGATGTTAGGCAATTCCTTTACCCTCCAGGCCCTGGGCTGCTTTCTGTAAAATGAAGAAATTACATATATACCTCTCCATTCCTGGGGAATGAAATGAGAATGCTGGAGCAAGAGCAGGTGCTCAAAAAACGACAGCTCCTATTGTGGACTATTTCAAGGAAACAGGTCAAGAGGGGGAAGCGCCCTGCCCAAGGTCACACTGCAAATGAGAGGCTTATGATTTCTTGGACACTGAAGGCAATAAGCGCAGTTCCAGTACCCCAGAGGCAGACTGCTTCTGCAGAAAGGAACTGCTTGCTTTTGCCTGTCAGGACAGAAGCTCAGGCAATGCATCTGTGAAGAGTAAGAAGAGCAATTAAAGCTAGAGAGATGGAAGAAAGGGAGACCTATGGCTGAGTCTGCTGGAGTCTCCCATCTGAGGCCGCGGGGCAGAGGATAGAAGCAGAGTACAGGGCAGAGGCAGGGGAGCACAGCGCACACAGTGTGGGACAACCACAGGCGGGCCCAAGGGCTTCAAACGAGTGACGCCTCCTATGACTATAATCACTTTGTGCAAACACGAGGCATTTGGCACACCAGACTTTTATTTCACAGCACTGATGATAGCTCACTCCTTTCAAAAAGCGGCAGCCAAGAAAAAAGGAAGTGGTCCTCCCTCGGGGGGGCGTGCAGCTCATCTTGGTAAGCGGGCCCCTGCTCGGGCTAGGTCGTGGGACCCTTTCTGCCAGTCCCTTACCCGGCTGCGCAGGTCTGATATGATGGCTGTAAGGTCAATGTTCTTCCTCTCATAGCCCTGCAGCTGGTCTTGGCACTCGGCCAGCTTAGCCTCTGTGATCTTGAGGATGTCAGGCAGCTGCTGCAGGTCAGCCAGCTGGGACTGGAACTGCCGACGTGCCTGAGCATGAAGACAAGTCTTTGGTGAGGGCCCAGCTGCCAGTGGGGCTAGACAGTCCTCTGGAGTTAGGCTGCCCACAGTCCCAAGAGGATCCTGCAAAACTCGCAGGTAAAAGTGTGGCCTGCTCGCCCTGCAGGTCAGGTGCCCAGCTGCTCTCTGGGGACCACCCTTGCCACTTGGGCTGGCCAATCGTTTAGTCATCAAACAACAGTAGCAATCACATACTAAAAACCAAGACCCAGACACCTGTGTAAGAGCTCTCTGCAATAGCTCATTTAATTCAGACCAAAATGTGTGAAGTCCATGCTCATGTCCCCATACTAAGGATGGAGATACTAAGGATCCAGGGAACAAAGCCATTGGCCCACGGTCACTCAGAAAAAAAAAAAAAAAAAAAAAGAAAGAAAGAAAAGAAAAGAAAACAATTGGTAAAGCCAAGACTAAGTCCTAGTCTAACCGCAAAGCCCTTCGGAAGACAGCCAAATGCTACAGGTAGGAGGCAAAGTAAGAAATACCTGGTCATAGTCCATCTTGGTATTTTATAAGGAGACAGAATTAGAGAGGGACAATAAGCTGTCCAAGTTTACAAAGCTAGAGACTGAGCCTGATTTGACCCCAGTGTTCTAGTTAGTGAACCATCTCTAGAATAAGGTGCTGTTA
Organism: Aplodontia rufa; assembly: GCA_004027875.1. NCBI lineage: Eukaryota > Metazoa > Chordata > Mammalia > Rodentia > Aplodontiidae > Aplodontia > Aplodontia rufa. Next base: position 42,550 of record PVKS010009557.1, on the reverse strand, counting down.
GGAAGGGGATGGAAGGCATAGTTTTTGGTTAGTACAAAATAAAGATAACGTCAGATGAAATGGACAGGATGAAGACCTAGCATGCCTGTGATCTGAGTCCTCTTTGATGCTTCATGCAGGAGGGTTTGGAGTTTTTTGTTTATTGTTTTTCTTTTCTTTTTGGTACCAGGGATTTGAACCCAGGGGCACTTTGCCACTGAGTCACATATATTTTCAGTCCTTTTTATTTTTTATTTTGAGACAGGGTCTCACTAAGTTGCTTAGAGCATCACTAAATTGCTGAGGCTGAATATGAAATTATGATCCTCCTGCCTCAGCCTCTGGGAATATAGCTCAATTATAGACACACACTTAGCATGTTCAACACCCTGGGTTTGATCCCCATCACCCCCCCAAAAAAAAGAACTACAAAAGAACAAAGAAAACCAGGAGGGGAAAAAAAGGATAAAGCATGAGAAAGAGAAGAGAGAGGACAAGGAGGAGAGAAAGGACAGAACAATATTCGAGGGAAATTAGTTATTACTCTGTCATCTAAATCAGGCAGGGTCAAAGGCACACAATATGGACAGATTCAGTCATCAAAGTAGACATAAGAATTGGGTAAGGAAGAAAGCAAGGAAGGGGAGCAGTACCGCCTCAATCTCTTTGTTCATCTCATCTTTAAGGATCTTGTTCTCCTTGTCGCAGCGTTCTAGTTGGGCAGCCACTTCATCAGCCTCCAATCTGGTCTTCATTACCTAGGGATCAACAGTGCATGGGGCCATGTTGGACAGAGGCAAATTTTGTTAAGAACCACCCTCCATCTGCTATCCTTCCTGGAAGAGGCAGGGTGGTGAGTCCCCTGCCCTCTGCCTGATGGCAGCGAAGTGGGCACTGCTGGGAAGACCAGGGTTTACCTGACTCTTATAGTTGTCGATCATCCCCTCATAGTTCTTCACTGACGCCTTCAGCTGCTGGACCTCAATGTGGGCCTGGTTGAGCTTGTCCTCCATTGGAGCGAAGCTCGCCTAGAAAGGGTGACTCGTGAGCAAATAGGAGGGTTTGGGATCAGGTAGGTAGTCCTCACTCTAGTCCCAGGAACCAGGCAAAGGAAAAGCCCCTACGCTAGCCTACACAGCAGCTTTCCTTGAGAGGCTCCAGGTAAGACTTCTAATGTGACCAACTCAAGTAAAAATGGATACAAAAAATGACAAATTTTTTTTTTTGCCCCTGCGGATTAAACCAGGGGGTGCTTTACCACTAAGCTAAGTCTCCAGCCCTTTTTATTTTTGGTACCAGGGATTGAACCCAGGGGCATGTAGCCACTGAATCACATCCCCAGCCCTTTATATTTTGAGACCAGGTCTTACTAAGTTACTCAGGGTCTTGCTAAGTTGCTGAGGCTGGCTTTGAATTCGCAATCCTCCTGTCTCAGCCTCCTGAGTTGCAGGGATTACTGGTGTGCGCCACCATGGCTGGAACCCCTTTTTGGTTTTCATTTTGAGACAGGTTTTCACCTCCTCCTGCCTCAGCCTCCCCAGTTACTGGGATTACAGGTATGCTCCATCACATCCAGCTAATATATGATATTTCTGAAAGCAATATAGAACTGTTAAAGAAACTGAAGGGTTGGTAGTGTGACTCAATGATAGTGTTTGTCTATTATGTGTAAGGCCCTGGGTTGTATCTTCAATACAAAAAAAAAAAAAAATCAGGGACATAAAACTAAGACACACAAAAATCAAATCATAATGCATAATGCATGATGCCTATGACATGGCTTTTTTATTTTTTTCAGCAAGAATGGGATAATATTTTACTTACTGCTTTGCAACATACTTTTTAAATTAACAATATGCTGTGAACTTAATAAATGTCCTCCTCTAGCTCAAAAGATAAGCTTTGATGAGATGGTATAAATCATGGTACCAAAATATGATAAAATAACAAGCAATGATTAAAAACAAACAAGAGCCAAAAGCCAGGACGGGGTGCACGCCTGTAACCCCAGCTACTCAAGAGGCTGATGTAGGAGGATCTCATGTTCAAGGCCTGTCTAGACAACACAGTAAGGCCCCCATCTCAAAAACAAAAGTTCAATCAGCCTCAGCAACTTAGCAAGACCCTGTCTCAAAAAATTAAAAACTAGGGGCTGGAGCGGTGGCTCAGCAGTTAAAGCTCTTGCCTGGCGTGCGAGGACCCAGGTCCAAAACCCAGCACCACAACACAACTAAGCGTCAGAGAAATGAAAACCAGATGAAAAACATAAATAAAACAGGGCCTGGAGCGGTGGCTCAGCAGTTACAGCACTTGTCTGGCATGCACAAGGATGTGAGTTCAAACCCCAGCACCATGTATACAACAAAGTGTTGGAACAACGAAAGTCACATGAAAAACTAAATAAAATTGGTTCTCTCTCTCACTGTCCCCCCTCTTTAAAAAAATGAATAAAATTGTCTCTTTCTTTGTCTCTCTCCCTTTCTTAAAAAAAATTAATTACTTAATTAAATAAAAATAAAAATAGATGAACCTTAAAATATGAACCTAAAGAGGTGGTTTATAGGGACAACGCTTGCCTGGCATGCACAAGGACCTGGGTCTGAACAACACAACATACACAACTGTTGGGAAAAAAACCAAAAAATAAAAATTGACTCTCACTTTTTTTTATTTTTTATTTTTGTAAAGAGAGAGGGATAGTGTAAGAGACACAAAGAGAATCAATTTTACTTATATTTTCACCTGGCCTTTGCTTCCCCTTTGCTGGGGTTCAGACCCAGTCCTTGTGCATACCAGGCAAGTGCTCCAACCTCTGAGCTATTTACTGCTCTACTCCTCTGACATTTTTTTTTTCAGGGCTGAGGACCGAACTCGGGCCCTTGCGCGTGCTAGGCAAGCGCTCTGCCACTGAGCTAAATCCCTAACCCTTTCTGACATTTAAAAAAAAAAAAGAAAAAGCTCAAAAATATCTATGAAATAAAGTTAAACAAGAACAACAGGGGCTGGAGCGGTGGCTCAGCGGTTTTGGCGCTTGCCTGGCAAGCACGAGGACCCGGGTTCAAACCCCAGCACCACGTACACAACTGAGTGTTGGAGCAACTAAGGCCATGTGAAAAACTAAATAAAGTTGTTTCTCTCTTTCTCTGTCTCTCTCACTGTCCCTCCCTCTTAAAAAAAAAAAAAAAAAAAAGAACAACAGCAAAGGGCTCAACAGGGAGCACTTGCCTAACACGCACAAGGCCTTAGGTTCAGTCTTCAACAACACTGCAACAATAAACACAGCAACAATAAAAAAGCAAGCTTCTGAATAATGGGTTGATGAATGGAAAAACAGGCACTTGAATATGTGTTACTAGTACAGAAACTAGAGAAACACACATTCTCTGGTAGCAGAGTGCTTCATTTCAATACCATATTGCCATAGTGGCTGTGTGTTTGTTTTTGCAGTGCTAGAGACCAAACCAAACGCTTAGTTACAACTCTGTTGTTTTTTTTTTTCTTTTGTACCAGGGATGGATCCCAGGGGCACTTAAACTGGCCCTTGCTTCTCTGACATTTAGTTGTGTGTGTCATGCTGGGGTTCGAACCCAGGTCTTCCTGCATGCCTAGCAAGCACTCCAACTGCTAAGCCGCTGTGCCAGCCCCTTAACATTTTTTTTTTTAAAGAGAGAGGGACAGTGAGAGAAAAAGAGAAATTTTATTCACTTTTTCATGTGGATTTCATTGTGTACATGGTGCTAGGTTCGAGCCCACAGACTCACACATGCAAAGCGAGTGCTGTAACCACCAAGCCACTGCTCCAGCCCTGACATTTTTAATTTAAGTGAAAAAAGAGAACTCAAGGGTATCTGACAGCTGACATTTTTTTTTTTTTTGGAAGTGCTGGGAATTAAATGCAGGAGTACCACTAAGCTATTTATTTCTCCACCCCCTTTTATAATTTTATTATTATGTATTTATTTATTTTGGTACCAGGGATTGAACCCAGGGACACTTAACCACTGAGCCACATCCCCAGCTTTTCTTTTTTATTTTGAGACAGGGTCTTGCTAAGTTACTTAGGGCCTAAATTGCTGAGCCTGGCCTCAAACTCAGGATCTGCTTGCCTCAGCCTCCTGAGCCGTTGGGCTGGATTACAGGTGTGCATCACTGCACCCAGCTATAAATTCTGAGACAGGGTTTCAGTCTTGCTAAGTTACCAAGGCTGGTGTTAAAATTCTGATCTTCCTGCCTGTTCCCTGAGTCACTGAGCTTTATGGGTGTATGCTCTACCACCCACAGCTCACTTCATGAAAATTCTAGAATGTATATTCTTTTTCATATGTTATACTTACTTAAAATCAATCTCACTTAAGAATAAAAACAAAATCAGTAAAAAAATAAAACCTTGATATTAATGTACAGATCAACAAAAACCTATCAAAGCTGTGTCTGTGATGCCCAGCTCTGCTCAGGTGCCTCCCACTTGGCTGCTGGGAGGGTGTAATCTCCAGAGGCCAAGAGCTGGGGCTCAGAGTTGGATTCAGGTTCAAGTCTCACTCCCACACTTCTTCCCAGGGCAAAATCCTGGCAAGAAACTTGACTTTCTCCAAACCCCAGTTTCTGGTTTGTTTTTGAGTTGCCAAGGATGGAACCCAGGGCCTCACACCTGCTAGGCAAGCGCTCTAGCACTGACCTACACCCCAGCCCAGTTTCCTTGGTCTTGTCCCAAATGGAGATCATCATGCTATTGAGAGGCTGAAGCGAGAATGAATGCCCAGTGGGTGGTCTCAGAGCTGGCCAGTTCCCTCTCATGGGCGAGGCTGAATGTGCCACTCAGCATTTCACATGCATCACCACATTCCCACGAGGACCGCGTCTCCTGCGGCTCAGGGAACTGCAGCAAAAAGCAATGCAGTGTCTCACCCATGCCCTACAGCTCGTGAGAGGTGCAGTGAAGACCCAGGCCCAGGGCCCGCTAGCTGGAGAACATGCCCTTTAGTTGTACTGCTGCCTCCAGGCCCTCTGAAAACCCTTGGCTAATCTCTATTCCCTCCCAGGTCTGCCCCACTGTTGGCCTGGCTGTTCTCTACTCTTCCTGGTTAGGAGCTCCCAGCAGACCTTCAGCCTCTCGTTCTCCAACTTGAAGGCGGAATACTCGGCAGTCTGACGGTGTAGTCTCTCCACCAGGCTGTCTCGATCTTCCCGCATCTTCTCCTCCAAGGTCTGCTGCTGGTTTACGAGATCTGTTACCCGGCTGGAAGGACGCAAAAGGACAGCAGACAGAATAAATTCCACATGTTCGGAGGAGCGAAAATAAGTGTCCCTACCCAGACCAGGTGCCATCTTTTGGCATGTTGCCACCTGGTTAAATCCTAAAATTTGTCTCCCGTGACACCTTTTCCAAGAGGCCGTCTACATTCAATCATAAGTGATGACTTAACTATGTTCAGGGGTTGGGGTGTAGATCAAGGGCAGAGCACTTGCCTAGCTTGTTTTTATTTTATTTTGTTTTTTAAAGAGAGGGAGACGGAGTGAGGGAGGGAGGGAGAGAGGGAGGGAGAGGAAGAGAGAGAATGAATATCAACTTTATTTCTTCATCTGAGTTTTGTTTTTCTGACACTTAGTTGTGTATGTGTGGTGCTCGGGTTTAAACCTGGGTCCTCGTGCATGCCAGGCAAGTGCTCTAACTGCTGAGCCATCTCTCCACTCAAGCCCCTTGCCTAGCATGTTTGAAGCCCTGGGTTCAAACAAAAAACAAAAAAATGAAAAGAGGAGAGAAAGAGAAAGAAAAAGGGAGAGAAAGAAAGAATATGTTCACCTGTTCTGTCCACAGTCAAGACACTCCCTAAAGCCAAGAATCAAGACACAGTCCCTCCCAGCTCCCCTGGCATTTCCCAGCTCTCTCAGCCCATAGGTCTTGGTGCTGTGAACAATTCCTCTGGAATCATTGCTTGACCTCCCAAGCTGATGGCCAGAGTTTATTGACCAGGAAGCCCTCACCAGCAGGGCACATGACACCCTGGGCTTTTGTTCCCTACAGCAGTGGTTTATTCTTGGGTGTGAAAGCCCAGCTGACAATGTGTGTGTATGGGAGGTGCCAACAAAGGAGCCATCTGGGGAGGTAGTGGACCCATCCTTGCTCTCTCTTCCCTTATTCTCAGCAGGCCTGGGCCAGATCAGGCATACTGGAGTCCCAGGCCTCATGGACATTCGCTCGCCTCTCCCCCTCAGACCATCATAAGCCTCTGCCTGCATTTGCCCTCAGTATGGTTTTTTGGCTTTTTGTTTGGCACTGGGGATAGAACCTGGCCTTGTGCACCCTGGGTCAAGTGCTGCACCCCTGAGCTTCATCCCTAGCTGTGTTCTCACTACTGTTCACTGAGTCTACTCAGCAAATCACTTGTGGAGCACTAACAGGACCCAAGCAAATGTAACACTTCTCCTGGCAATCTCCTACGCACCCTTATTAAAAACCCAGCAGAGCTCAGGTTCCCCTTTTGGGACAGCTATCCCTCAACCCCTTTCGCTTGAACACTGTCCCTTCTCCTTTACCATCTGTTTTCTCCCACAAGATGGAGAACTCCAAGCACAGCACTGGGCATAAGGCCTGCACATGGCAGATTGCCCACATGTTTGTGGAGCTAAGCTGAATACAGCTCCCTGTGACCCATCCTCAGCCCCATGATTCTGTCTCTTGTCACCGTCTTCTCCACTGGAGCACAGGCAGAGAGTACATCTGTGTTCTCATTGCCACGGCTCTGCAAACCGGCGCACAGCCTGCACGTGGGAAAGCCCCCGTACACATAGTCATGATGGAGGAACAAACGAACACGGCTCACACTGAGTGTGTGTGAGCATGTGTGAGCGTGTCGCGGCTGACAGTTCCCAGCAGCAGGAAAGGTGAGCGTTCAGTCACTCCACAGCCTGAAGCCACTTTTGCCCCCACTCCCATGCCATAGCACAGTCCTGCTGACCAGTGGGCACTGGCAGACAGCTGCTTACCACTAGGTAGACAATACAGGGGACACAGGGACCATCAGCTGCCCCATCCCCCATGAACAGGAACAAGGACTTCAGTGGCCCATGTCCCACACTGTGCAAGCCAGGGACAGAGAAGCAAGCTCACCCCCTCAGGGTACCTGCAAGTGGGGTGGGAATCCAGGGCTGGGCCAGAGCCAGTACCCAGCTTCAAACTGGCTCAGGGCTGCCCACAACTCAGCACAATCAACACTTGTCCCAGAAAGACCAGGACCACCCCCATAAGCCTTGACCTAAGGGTGCCTGGCTCCTTCCTTCTACACCCCAAAGTCCCTCAATCAGCCTCCTCTCCTAACACAAAGACGTACTCGTTCAGGACAATAATTTCCAGCTCAAGGTCGCCCTTGTCTTTCACAACCTGGTTGTATCGGCTCCTCCATGATTCCAGAGTGGATAAAGCTTCAGCAACATAAAGATCCTGGGAACAAAGGACAGTGGGCATATCAGCCTGGGGTCAGCACAGGCTGCAGGGAGGTGGGGCTGGGCTCACCCCAGAAGACCCTGCTCCCCAACCTGAACCTCATTCGATCCCCTCTCTAGAGAGCATTGGGAACGACACCAGGAGGCTGTGCTGTTCACAGATACCCAGCATCAACATGCATCCTGTCTACACATCCCCAGCCATCGTTCCAACCCAGAATGCTGATGAGCTGAATCGTTCCACAGATTCCAGTCGTCTCCAGCCACTCGCTCACCTCCTCCCCTTCCCCTGAGGCCCCGTCCCATCATCCACCCTTTCAGCTCAATCTCTTTCTGCAACCACTGTCCCTCCAGCCATCACCCACCTGTCTGGTCTATCCACCCCAACATGCAGCCCTCCTGGGGAGCGAGAGGCCGGCCCAGCCTGCTACCTTGTCGGCAAGTTGCACGTGCAGCTGCTCTGCGTACTCCTCGCTCTTCTCGGCTCGCTCCTTCTGGGCTCGGATGGCCTTCTTCAAGGTCTCTTTGTCTCGATCCCCCTTTTGCTTCAATTCCTTCAGCTGCTCCATAATGGCCTCCACTTCCGCCTTGTGCTGGTTCCCACTGCGCTCCAAGTTCTGGGAGGGAGCAGAAAGGAGAGAGGGAGGGAAGAAGGAGGTGAGAGGGGCAGAAGAGGAGTGGGGAACGTGCACAAGCTGGCAGCACGAATCCACTGTGAGGGCCTTGGGCTCCCCAGGTGTGCAACGACTTGGGCCCTCCAGAAAGTCTCGTTATGAAGACAGAATCCTGTGGGAACCTCCTCTGAACCCCAGCCAAGTAGTCAAAAGATACTCTCGGTCATTCGACAGATGATCCTTGAGAGCAGGTGAAAGTATTGCTCCTCAATTAGGCCTAAGGGACTAAGTAACAGGTGCAGGGGCATAGCACTGAAGCTCGTCACCTCTTGAAAGAACACCCAAGACCTTCCAAGCTCTTTTCCCTTTACTCCTGCCGCTATCTAGAATCTCTCCGGAGTGCTTTGGCAGCAGTTTGCCCCTTCCTGGGTGGAATCTCCTGGGCCAGGCCCGCCTCCTCCTTCGCCACTTGGGGGCAGCAGGTACCTTGATCTGCATGCACAGACGACTGTTCTCGGCCTCTTTGCATCGAAGCTGCGCCTGCAGATGCCCACGCATGGACTCCATGGACTTCGAAAGCTCAGACGCTGTCTTTGCTTGAGCCTTTGGAGAGACAAGGAAAGTGAAAGAGTCAGGAGCTGACACAGCTACAGTGCCCACTGTGCACCCCTGGATGGAAAAGAGGCTCGACTGCTGGGAACTGTACCTTTTCACATTGTATTTCCTGGAGGAGCTCTTCCACCTCCTTATCCTTGTCCTGTAGCATTAACAGCAGGCGCTGGGAGAAAACATACACTGTCACACACCTGGGATGGGCAAAGAGGCCTAATCCAGGAAGGAGAGAGAATGATGTGTGCTGGACACTGGGTCTGAAGTCTCACATACTTAGACCTACTGGCCCATGTCACAGAGACCCTGGTGGGATGCACCTAACATATGCAGTAGTAGTAGTTACTAATAGTATTTGCATTGTAGGGGATGGAACTCAGGGCCTAGGCAAGTGCTCTACCACTGAGCTGCATCCCCATTTCCTTTTTGGTCGGGCGTGGGTTATTGGGGGATTGAACCCAGGAGTACCTATATATCCTCAACCCTTTTATTTTTTATTTGGAGATAGAATCTCAGCCTACCAAGTCTTTGGAATTACAGGTATGCATCACCACAACTGGCTGGGGTTGTTTTTGTTGTTGTTGTTTTGTTTTGTTTTTTTGAGACAGGGTCTTGCTAAATTGCTTATGCTGGCCTCAGATTTGGGATCTCCTGCCTCAGCCTCCCGAATATCTGGGATAACAGACATGCACCAGTGTACCAGTTAAGGCATCTACCTTTGTTTCTTGCAGTTGTGGGGATTGAACCCAGGGCCTCACACACGCTAGGCAAGTGTCCTACCACTGAGCTATAACCCCAGTCAGTATATATTTTTTGATGGCTTGGATTTCATAATAATGATGGAAATGCATGTCTAACAGAACCCACTGATTTATAAATCCGTCCTCCGTATTACCATCCCTCACATTCGTGTCCAGCTTTGTAGCTCAAGCTCTCAAGCGATCCACTAGACAAGTCTTGTAGAACAGGCAGGACAGGGGATGTCAATCTATTTTACAGATCAGGAAACCACCACCCAGAGACAGGCCAGAGCAGGGGCACCAGGCCTGCTTCTGGGGTCCAGCAGCTCCACGCTTTGGGAGCCAGCCCTCTGGCCGCCTGTACCCTTTAGAGTCGCAGGGGTCACTGTGGTTACCGCTTTCTCTGAGTCCGCCTCTGCCAGCCTTTTCAGCAGTGCCCCTTGTTGCTCCATTAGTCTTTCGGAATCCTTCAGGAAGGCAAGGGGAAAGGAAAGTCATTAAGCAATAAACCTGGACCCTACACCCTCTTCATTCTTTTCCTTTTACAAAAACTACATTTCTAAATGCAGAAGTAAAAAATGATGACTCTGTCCTAAAGTACTGTTCAAAGCCCCCTGGCATGCCCCTTCAAACCTCACCCTGCTGTAAACAGCACAGTGAGGGTCCTTCCTGTCCCTGTTCTGTACACTTAAACTTAGCCACACCTAAAGAAACACCATCTTTCCTTAGGCACATGGCAGTGGGCTAGTGTACAATTCCACAGCACAAAAATGGTATTCATGTGTTTATGTGTCCCAATTTTTTTTCAGTACTGGGGATTGAACCCAGATGTGCTCAACCCCTGAACTGCACGTATTGCCACCTCTTTTTTATTTTGAGACAAGATCTCATTAAATTATTCAGGCTGGCTTGAAACTGCCACCCTCCTGTCCCAGCCTCCTGCTGCATAGCTGGGATTAAAGGTGTCTGCCACCATACCTGGCTGCAACGTAATTTTAGTTTTAAAAATTTTTTTGGTACCAGGGATTGAACGCAGCGGTATTCAACCACTGAGCCACATCCCCAGCTCATTTTTTATGTTTTATTTTGGGACGAGGTCTCACCAAGTCTCTGAGGCTGGCTTTGCACTTGCAATCCTCCTGCCTCAGTATCCCAAGATGCTAAGATTACAGGCACATATCACTGCAACCCGCAGCGATGTGATTTTCTTTTTAATCAGGGACTGAACCCAGGGGCACTTAATCACTAAGCCACATCGCAAGCCCTTTTTATTTTTTATTTTGACACAAGGTCTCACACTAAGTTGCCTACAGCCTCAATAAATTGCTGAGGCTGGCCTTGAATTTTCGACCCTCCTGCCTCAGCCTCCTGAGCTACTGGAATTATAGGTGTAGGCCAGCACACCAGGCCAAGTGATATGACTTTTTTTTTTTTTTAAAGAAAGAATCAATTTTATTTTAGTTTTTCATGTAGCCTTTGCTCCAAGACTCCGTTGTGTATATGGTGCTGGGGTTTGAACTCGTGTACTTGCGTATGCCAGGCAAGCAGCTTAACCCCTGAGCCACCACTCCAGCCAAGTGATATCACTTTTAAAGAGTTTCATTAAGATATAAATTTGCTGCTGAGCACAGTGGCACATCCCTATAATCCCAATGACTTGGGTGGCTGAGGCAGGAGGATTTCAAGTTCAAGTCCAGTCCCAGCAACTTAATGAGGCCCTAAGCAATTTAGTGAAAACCTATCTCAAATTTATAAAAAAACAAGTAAAGGGCTGGAGTGCTACCGTGGTGATTACAGTGCTTGCCTGGAATGTGTGAGGACATGGGTTTGAACTCTGGCACCACGTATGCAATGAAGTGTCAGAGCAAGCAAAACCAGATGAAAAACTAAAAATAAAACTGATTCTCTAGGGGCTGGAGTGGTGACTCAGTGGTTACGGTGCTTGCCTTGCATGTGTGAGTCCATGGGTTCAAACCCCAGCACCACATACACAACGAAGTGTGGGAGCAACAAAGGCCACATGAAAAACTAAATAAAAATTGTTTCTTTCTCTCTCTCATTGTCCCTCTCTTAAAACAAAACAAAACAAAACAACTGATTCTTTTTCTCTCTCTGTCCCTCTTGCTCTTTAAAATAAATAAATAAATAAAATAAAATATCCAACATTCTGGGTGTGGTGGTGCACGCCTGTAATTCCAGTGGCCCGGGAGGCTGCTGAGGCAGGAGAATCACACGTTCAAAGCCAGCCTCAGCAACTAAGAAGGCCTAAGAAACTGCAAGATCCTGCCTCAAAAGAAAAAACACAAATGCTTGGGGAGGGACTGGAGTGGTGGGTAGCTCAGCGGTCACAACACTTGCCTGGCATGCGCAAGGACGCAGTTTCAAATGCCAGCACCACGTACACAAGGAAGTGTCAGAGCAACAAAAGTCACATGAAAAACTAAATAAAATTGATTCTCTCTCTCTCTCTCTAAAAAAGAAAAAAAGAAAGAAATGCCTGGGCACATACCTCAGTGATTAAGCGCTCCTGGATTTAATCCCTGGTACCAAAAATAACATAACATAAAATATCCAATATGGTGACTACCATTAATAAAACTGTATTGCATACTTGAAATTTGCTGAGAGCTAAAATGTTCTCACCACACACACACACAAACAAAACAAAAAGCAACTATGTAAGGTGCTTATATGTTCACTTGATTGTGGTAACCATTTCGTAATACACACCTTAAATATATACAATTCTTACTTTTCAATCATACCTCAACAAAGCCAGAAAAAATAAATTAATAAGGTGAGCAGTTCAATGACTTTTTAAAATTGTGGAAGGATATACAACGTAAAACTTACCATTTTAATCAGGACCACTTTTCTTGTACAATTCACTGACGTTTAACATATTCATTATATGAACATCACCGTTATCTAATTCTGTTTTCATTACCCACAAAGAAACCCTGTGCCCATTAAGCCCCAACCCCTGACAGCCACTATAACCTGTTTCCTGTCTCTCGTCTGTCCTTGAAATTTTTTTTTTTTTATTTTTTGAGAGAGATAGATAGGGAGAGAGAGAGAAAGAGAGAGAAAAGGAATCAATTTTTCTTTGTTTTTTTATCTGGCCTTTGTTTCTCTGACACTTAGTTGTGTATGTGATGATGTGGTTTGAACCCAGGTACTTGTGCATGCCAGGCAAGTGGTCTAACTGCTGAGATACAGCTCCTGCCCCTGACCTTGAATTTTTAACTTCTTATCTGTCACTGCTTCTTTCTCTGTATGTGTGCGTGTGAGTGCTTTATTGGGATTGAACTCAGGGCCTCATGTATGTTATACAAGTGCTCTACCACTGGCTACATCGCCAGCTCCCTATCTTTTTGAGATGGGGTTTCACAGTGTTGCTTAGGGCCTTGAACTAGCAATCCCCCTGCTTCAGCTTCCTATATGGTTGGGATTACAAGCATGTGCCACTGGGCCTAGCCCATTCCTGGCCTATTTATTTTATTTTCAGATAGAGACTCGCTAAATTGCTGAGGTTGGTGGATCCTCCTGCCTCAGCCTCCAGAGGCTGGGATTACAGGTGTGCACCACTGTGCCTGGCTACATTTTTAACTTCTGTTCACAATCTGCACAATAGGGCTGTTTCCCAGGTTTAGTGACTACAAACACTGTGGCAATGGACATCAGTAGGCACACACAAAGTGTTTCTCCAGGGTTGGCAGAGTCAGGTCTGATTTGTGGCTGAAATGCCCCACCAAGGCCTGCACCGACTCACAGGCAGGATGTGCCGGCTTCCCACATGCACCAGCCCCTTTACAGGGTCTTCACCAGCACCACACCTGCTTCAATTCCCTTTTCTCTAATTCCCAGATCTCAGCATCTTCTCATAAGCCTATTAGCATCTGGATTTCCTCTGCCCTCAGCTGCCCACTCTTCCCCTTGCCCATATTCTTTCTGGATGGATCTTTGTGAGACTGTTCTTCCCTGACACCTGAGCAAAGTGTCCCTTAAAGGGGGCTTGCCTACTTTCCCCTTCAGTCCCATAAGTCCCCTTCATAGGCAAGACAAAAGCGTTCCCTGGCTCTCAATTTACTGAGGCTCTAGAAGGCAGAGAATGGCTATGAAACAGAAAACAGACAAAAGCCTTGGTCTGCAACCCAGAGCCTGAAGCTGCTGTCTGTCCTCCAGGTCTCCAGGGAAGCGCTCCTACAACCCTGTGTGCACACTCCTTCAGCACCTCTAGAGCCACACACGATCAGCACCCTCATTTTACAGATGAGGGGATTGAGAGCAAAAGTGAAGACAAGCTGGCCATAGCCACACAGCTGGAAATGGCAGAGCTGGATCCTGAAGGTGACTGGGACTGCAGATTCAGAGCAGCTCCCAAACATACTGAGTACACCTGCCCGGTGAGCCCGAGACAGGGTGGGGTTTGGGGCCTGGGCAGTTGCAGTACAGAGCGTCAGGTGGACATCACGGATACGAGCCCAAACAGACCTGGGAACACCTCTTCTGGGTGGAAATTTAAATCAACAGACACTTCTACAATTGGAGGTGGACTCCAGGGTGATAGAGGCTGAGAGGTCAAAAACGGAAAAAAAGAGTAAGAGGTTTTCTGAAGGCTCCAGTCCCCAACAAAGGCAGCAGTGCCCATCGCGTACGGAAGGACATGCATCCCTACTACACAGCCACTCTAACCCTTGCACAACCCCAAGTGGCAGGTGTCAAAATTGAGGCCCAGAGAGGGAATAAGAATCACCTGGGGGAGAGGGATATTGAACAAAATGCATTAATGAACTGTGTGCACCTGGGGATACGTGACAACGAACCCCATCACGAGCTGTGTGCACCTGGGATACGTGACAACGAACCCCATCATGAGCTATGTGCACCTGGGGATACGTGACAACGAACCCCATCATGAGTTGTGTGCACCTGGGGATACGTGACATCGAACCCCATCACGAGCTGTGTGCTCCTGGGGATATGTGAAATCAAATCCCATCATGAACTGTGTGCTCCTGGGTATATATGACAACAAATCCCATCATTATGTACAACTATAATGCACTAAAAAAAAAAGAAAAATCACCTACCTGAGATCACTGAGCCAATATAACGGGAAGGGCTATTTTAGAGAAGAATTTGGTCCTAAGTAAAAACTCTCAAGTACACCAAGACAGTGTATATGAACATTATTTTTGACAGCAAACAACAGAAAATGTAAGTGTCCATCAACAAAAGAAGGGACAAACAAACTGGGATAGCAGTGAAAAAGCACAACCTTACAACTCAGGACATAAATGGTGATCTCATAAAATTATTGTTGAGTGAAGAAAATACATCATTTGCATAAAGTTTTAAAATATACTGAATAACAGGTGTTGCTTGGGGATACATACATGAGTGCCAACTATCAAATTCAAGATCAAGGTTCCCTCCAAGCAGAGGGAAATACGATTGTCACAAAAGGAGATAAAGAATCTATGTGGACAAGGTTTTATTTTGAAAACAGGCAGTATGGCACTTTATATTACTTATTTTATATATTAACTTTAAAAAGGAAAAAGTTTGACAATGTTAAAAGGAAGGAAGCAAGGAAGCAGAAGAGAAATGTCATTTCATTAGCACTAGCATTTTGAGATCCTTGGTATCCTTTCATTTGAGCCAAAAAGGAAAACAATTACTTATTCTAGTAGTCATTTCAGAAATATCTACTGGGTGGAGGTATAGATCAGTGAAAGAGCTATACCCATTTTATAGATGCCCATTTATGATTGCCTAGCATGTGCAAGGCCCTGGGTTTAATCCCCAGCATGCAGAAAAAGAAAAGAGAAAGAATGTAAAATAAAGTAGCGCTATTCACAATGGCTAACTTCTAGATCGACCTAAATGTCTACCTAAATGTCTATTGATGGATAAATGAACAGGGAAAATATGTATACAGTGGAATACTAATTAGCCTTAAAATAAAGAGACAAAAGACATCTCGTCATTTGTAGCAACATGCATGAACCCACAGGACACTCAGTGAAAGGCCAGCACGGTGACCTCACTTATGTGGAATCCAAAACAAATTCACGGGAGCAGAGACAAGAAAGCCTGTGGTGGCCACAGGCTGAAGTAGAGGCTGAGAGAGAAGCTGGGGAAAAGATAAAAATTTTCATTAGTAACAGAGTGTTTGTTGAATGCCAGGAGGTTGCTTTAGAGCCGATTTAAGTGTTCTCACCACAAATCAATGGTTAAGGAGGTGAGGTAACACAAGTTCATTAGCTTGACTGAGCCATTTCACACTGCACACCTATTTCAAAACATCCCATTGCACAGTGTAAATACATATGATTTTTATTTGTGAAATTATAAAATACAACAGAACTGGGCTATAAGGCAGGAGTGGAGCACTTCCCTAGCATGTTCAAGGCCCTGGGTTAAAGTTTCAGCACCCCACTGCTACCAAAAAAAAAGTTTTAGAGGACATCTGTAAGAAAACACGGTGATAGCACTGTGTGTCTTTTTGTTTAACTTGTGGACAAAGACGTCTAAACAAGTGCAAAAAAATAAATCCTCTTTTGCAACCCAGAACTCATTTTTCAGTATGAGTTTTGATACATACAAGTAGGAATATACCTAAGACAGCAAAAAGAGATGTGATATTGATGACTAAAAAGGTTGGTTCTAAGTTGAAGTTGATAAAAACGCACAGGTCATGAGGAACCTCCGCTGTACTGATTCAAGATTCCAGTTCCATGCTGTAGCACAGGATGGCTTTTCTTTTCCCATGACTTTGCTGTGCAAAGCTTTTCTTTTTAAAGGCTTCTGTCTTCAAAATATGACACCTGGGGTTGAAGGTGTATCTGTGTTTGAATCATGTTTGTTTAAATGGTATTTGCATATCCCACATGTACTATGCCTAACGGTGAGAATAGGAATGAATGATTTGAACTCACTGTTTATAGAAGGTGCCAGCAATTGAGAACCAGGCAGATCCATCTACCACAAAAGTGATCCTAAAGTTAGCTGGAAGAAATTAGATGCCAAAATATCTTGGGAGAGCTGTGAAATCCTCATGAGTATTTCCATAATTCAAGTGGAAATAAATAGAAGCCAACCCCCCAAAAGAATTTTGGTAAGGCTGATAGGACAACTAAATTAAGCCTCAGTTCTTTTACAAAGGACATACTTGAGATGGACAGCAAAGGAATCATGATGGGAAATTCCTTAAATAAAAATTTATTGACTTAAAAAAAAAAAAAAGGAAACAGTGATGCCACCTATTTATGGCCATTACTTATTCTGCTACCTAACAAAACGAAACAAAAAAATACAGGTCTGGTTCTCCATCCTCTGCCCCATGACCCCTGGAATGAGGCACACTTCTGAATCCCCAGAACTTTCCTATGCTGCCTGACGCTAGCTTCAACAACTGCCACAGTGGCACCTGCCTACAGGGCACTGAGAACTTTGAATGATTTCATTAGATCTCTCCTAGGGCCTGTCACCATGTCAGCTGAGGCACCATTGATATCTTTTAGGTACTAGAGATTGAAGTCAGGGTCTAGCACGGAGTCAGGCTACATTCTCAGTTCTTTTTCGATTTTTTTGTTTTTGGTACCAGGGATTGAATGCAGAGGTTCTTAACCACTAAGCCACATCCCTAGCCCTTTTCATTTTTGAAACAAGATCTGGCTAAGTTGCTCAGGGCCTTGTGAAATTGCTGAGGCTAGCTTTGAACTTCTGCTCCTCCTGCTTCCGGCTCTTGAGGAGCTGAAATTATAGTGTGCACCATTGTGCCACGTATCTTTTTTATTTTGCCATGCTGAGGATGGAACCTAGGACTTTGAGCATGGGAGGCAAGTACTATACCACTGAGCTACACCCAGGTCTAGCAGCATCTTCTTTTTTTCGGTGCTGGGAATTGAGCCCAGAGGCGTTTTACCCACTGAGCCACATTCCCAGTCTCTTTTATTTTTTGAGGCAGGGTCTCACTAAGTTGTTAAAGGCCTCGCCAAGTAGCTGAGGCTGCCCTTGAACTTATGATCCTCCTGCCTCAGCCTCTTAAGCGGCTGGGATTACATGTGCTCGCCACTGCACACAGCCAGCAGTATCTTCTGAGAGGTCAGGTGGGGCGTGCTGAAGGTGTGGCAGCGCTGAGAGCTCACCTCTTTGCAGTGCTGTTCCCTCAGCAGGTCTCGGAGTGTGCGGTTGGTCTCCTCGAACGTGCTCAGCTTCTGCAGAAGCAGTTCTTTTTGCCTCGTCAGGGTGTTGATGTCCGTGCAGGTCATTTGTTTTTCCTAGAAGAAAGCACATCTTACACAGTGCAGAAGGAAGCAGCAGGACTCTCGAGGGACTCGAGAGGCAATGAGCCAAGGGTGTCGAGAAGGCTTACTGGAGGAGGAGGGCCTGCTGAGGCAAGGGTGCTTGAGACCTCAGTGTGGGCAAGTGTGGCGAGGGCAGGCTCCGCAGAGGAGACAAGGGAGGATGACGACACCTGGTGGCTGATACTTGCAGAAATCAACCGCATGCCTTGACTCACTGTGATCCCAGGCAACCCATGATGAGGTGGTCTCCTCACAGCCCCTGGCCACCAGAGGTCATCTTCCAGGGTCAAAGCCCAGGAAGTGAGAGTGTGTGTGGGGGGAGGGCAGGGGAGTTAAGTATGCCCTCCCCCATCCTGGAGATGTCATAAAGTCAGTTTGATGACTTCGTAAAGCCCCAACCCTAGCCTGCAGCTGCCCTTCCCCCACCCTCTGAGCACAGTCCCAGGACTGGGGACCTTCTGCCTGCCACCTACTGTCTTCAGCTTCCCGATGGTATCCTTTAAGGCCATGACTTGCTTGGCGGCGGCAGCACCATCCATTTCAGCCTCGACCAGCTTGGACATGAGGCACTCCTTCTCCTGCTGGAGGTGTTTCTTCTGAAGCCTGGGGCCAGAAAGACAGGGCTCTGTGAGCCCTTGCAGGCCCTGCCCGCCCAGAGCTCTGAGGCCCGCCTCACAATGCCCTGCGAGGCTCCTGCCAGGGAACAGTGGGGGAGGGGGCAGTGGCCTTCTAGAAGGACGAAAGCCAAGAGTCATATCTGTCTGGGCATCAGACACAGCCTCCAACACCAGGGGACATTATACTATCTGTGGCTCTGCTTGTAGCAGATAGCCACCATAGAGTTGCTGCTACCATGGCCGCCTAACCATCATCTTCAGATCTGGGATTTGTTCTTTTGTTTCGGTACTGGGGATTGAACCCAGGGGTAGTCTACCACTGAGTGACATCCTCGGCCCTTTTTTTAATATTTTACTTTGAGACAGGATCTTACCAAGTTGCTAAGGCTGGCCTGGAACTTTCAATCCTGCTGCTTTAGTCTCCTGAGTGGCTGGGATGACGGGTGGCCACCATGCCCAGCAGGATTTGCTCTGAGCCCTCTCATCTACTCTCCACACCAGAGCAGAGCCTGATCATGCCATTCCACTGCTTTTATTTACTTATTTATTTAGTGCCAGGGATTGAAACCAAGGGTGCTAACCACTGAACTATATCCCCACAGCCCTTTCTGTTTTTCTAAATTTTGAGACAGGGTCTTGCTAAGCTGCTTAGGAGCCCACTAAATCACTGAGGCTGGCTTTGAACTCGTGATTCTCTTGCCTCAGCCTCCCAAGTTGCTGGGATTACAGGCATGAGCCACCATGCCTGGATTCCCCTGCTTTTAAAACCTTTCCACAGGGGCTGGAGCAGTGGCACAGTGGTTACAGCGCTTGCCTGGCATGTGCAACTCCACAGTTTGAACCCCAGCACCACGTATACAATAAGGTGTTGGAGCAGTGAAGACCATGTGAAAACTAAATAAAATGATTATTTCTCTCACTATTCCTCTCCTAAAAAAACAAAACGAAACAAAACAAAACACCTTTCCACAGCTCCCAATCACTTCAAGGTATTATCAAATGCCTTGAGGTGGCCACTAAGCACTGACCCCCTGCCATCCTAGTGACATCACCAGTTCTGGCCTGCTTTCCATCTCACAGGGACAAAGGTCATCCCACCTGGGGGGCTTACATGAGATTTTTTTTTTTCTTTTAAAGAGAGAGGGACAGTGAGAGACAGAAAGAGAGAAACAACTTTATTTAGTTTTTCACACGGTCTTAGTTGCTCCAACACTCAGCTGTGTACGTGGTGCTGGGGTTTGAACCCGGGTCCTCGTGCTTGCCAGGCAAGCGCCGAAACCGCTGAGCCACTGCTTTTCCACCCTTTACCTTTCTTCCCCCACATTCACCTGCCTACTTTAACCACCCATTTTTTCAGAGTTTCCTGACCTACAGTGCCTCTGGGGTGGGGGGGGGTCCTTTTCCTCACAGTACGAATCATAAGCAGTCAGTTGGATGATTGTGCTGAGCAGGCTCTGGCGCCAGCACAAGCCTCCCAGCCCACTGCCTCCCTAGTGTTCCTTTCACTTCCAGCGCTGGGGCACCTGGCAGAGTGGGTGTCACCTTACATGGTGAAGTCCTTCTCCTCCTTGATGCGCTCAATGTTGTGTCTGAGCACTGTGTTCTCATGCTCTGTCTCTGCCAGCTCATGGGCCACCTCCTCCAGCTCCTCTTTCCGTTCCTCCAGGAACCTTTTGGCCATCTGGCGCTCGCCCTTCTGCATCTTGACCTGCGCAGGGGCACATGGGCAGGGACCACTGAGGGGAGGGTCTCCCTTGATGCCACATTGCTAGGCTCCAACTGACAGCACACAGATCCCATGCAGGGGTCTCATCGACCTTAGGGAGCAGTCAGTGAATCACAGAATGCTCGCCCAGGAGATGCTATTCCTCTCACTTTGTGGATGAGGAAATTGAGTGACTTGCTGGTTGGCAATGGGAGCTAGGTTGAAACAGCAGTTCAGCTGGCATACTAGAGGACAGATGTCACAAAAAGGCCCCTGCACAGTAGGCGATGGGGGCAGGAAGGCCCGTTGCCAAGCAGCCAGCCCTAGGTTCTCCAGGAGGGTCCTGGGACCATGAGCACAAAGTGGAAGATCAGAGACACAAGGCAAGTTAGCAGTCAGGACCTGGCTTTTAATGTCAGCTACACCAACTTCCTGACTGGGGACCTTGGAATTCGCTGCACCCCTCCCTGAGGGGCAGCTCTGCAAGTGAGGACAAACTTCCATCTCCTCTCCAGGGTTTCACTTTTGTTCAACTTTTATATAAAGCACCTCACCTTTGTAACGGGGACACTAATACTACTGGAATCAGTGACTGTTGTGAAGGCAAATTAGGCCATCCATGTGAAGCTTCAGGCAAGCTCAGTGCTCCATAAAGCCATTTTCAGTATGGAGAGAACCCAGGTGTACCCACTGGGCCCATTCTCCACAATGCTAGGGGCACAAACTGTCCCAGTCCCTCAGCTCCCTCACCTCAGACTTGAGACAACCAACCGCATTCATTAGACTGTCAATCTTCTTATCATAATGGTTCATCTTACAGTGACCCGAGTCGTCATCTTCCGTGGAGAGATCACTTAAGCGCATCACTGAGACCAGCTTTTCTGATGATGGTGGTGTAATCTCCAGGCAATGAGGTGGATTCTGGTGTTGAGGAGGAGAGACACATGAGCACCCAAGTCCAGACCTCAGCAGCACTTCCAGCGCAGCTGTGTGTCCACTGGAGATCTGGCAACTGCTGAAGCAGGAAGAGCTAAAACAGCTCAAGCCAACCCCCAGGGACCTGCTTGGGAAGACCACTACTTCGAACTCTCTCCATGGAACATTATCCACCCATTTCTAAAAGTTCTTTTTCAAAGAATTTCTAACATCAAAAGAAAGAGGATAGGTTAGAATGTTAAGTTTAAAACAAAGAAACCCAGGTGTGCTTGGCACATGTTTGTAATCCCAGCTACTCAGGAGGCTGAGGCAAGAGGATTGCTTGAGCCCAGAAGTTGAGGCCAGCCTGGGCAACATAGACCCAGTCTCAAAAAAAAAAAAAGAAAAGGATATGGTGTGACATCTGGAAAATACTTTTGAAAACACAACAATACAGCCACAGTATGACACACCTGTAATCTCAGCTGTTCAGGAGGCTGAGGCAGTAGGATCACAAGTTTGAAGCCAGTCTGGGCATCTTGGCAAGGCTTTTCATAAAATGAAATTTTAAAAAGAATGCAGCTCAGTGGTAGAGCACTTGCCTAGCATGTGTGAGGCCCTGGGTTCAATCCCCAGTACAAAAAAAAAAATCAGTATTAAGCATATCTTTCAAAATTACATGTACAACTCAGAAAAGCCTATGCAAAGCTATATAACACTTTGCTTTTAAGGCTCTAGAAAGAGAAAGAAAGATAATCTGGGGGTCAAGTTTTCCATGATTAACAACATTGAATTTTACTCTCTCAATCAATATATTCTGATGCATTGAGTAATTATCATTTCTCATTAATTGTAAAATTACTTATTCCTCTTACACTGAGATGGCAAACCTTAGGTGCCAACTTCCAAGGGGAATGATGACCGTCAGGAATAAAAGTAAGTGTTCACAGCTTCAGCAACTTAGCAAGGCCTCAAGCAACTTAGCAAGACCCTGTCTCAAATAAAATATAAAAAGGACTAGGGATGTGGCTCATTGTTTAAGCACCCCTGGGGTCAATCCCCTATCAAAATAATAAGTGTTCAATTAAATGTAATTGTGACATTGAATGAGTAGTCCCTGTTCAGTACAATTAACAAAGAGCATGTGGTCTTTGTCCCTGTCCTTCCATTCCTGGGGATATATTGTGAACACTAAGACTGAGCTAGAGAAGTGGCTCAGCGGTTGGAGTGCTTGCCTGGCAAGCACAAGGACCCGGGTTCAAACCCCAGCACCACATCCACAACTAAGTGTTGGAGAAACAAAGTCCAGATAGAAAAATAAATAAAATTGATTCTCTCTTTCTCTCATTCTCTCCCTGGGCTGGAGAGGTGGCTCAGTGGTAGAGTGCTTGCCTGGCATGCGTGAGGTCTCTGGTTTGATCTCCAGCACCACATACACAAAGGAAGAACAAAAATCAGATGGAAAAAATCAACTCTCTCAAAAACAAAGACTGCCAGGCATTGTGATACATGCCTATAATCCCAGCAACTCGGGATGGCTGCAACAAGAGGGTTTCAAATTCAAAGCCAGGCTCAGGAACTTAGCAAGACCATATCTCAAAATAAAAAAATAAAAAGGGCTGGGGATGTGACTCAATGTTTAAGCACCACTGAGTTGAATCTGTGATACCAAAAAAAAAAAAAAAAAGCTAAGAGCAAGCTGGGTGCGGTGGCACAACTGCTGTCCCAGCAACTGGGCAGCTGAGGTATGAGGTTCACAAGCTCAAGACCAGCCTCAGCAATTCAGTAAGATCCTCATCAGCTTAGCAAGACCCCATCTCCAAAAAAAATAAAAAGGACTGGGAATGGGGCTGGAGTAGTGGCTCAGTGGTGCAGAGCTTGCCTGGCACACTTGAGGATGCGGGTTCAACCCCCAGCACCACGTATACAACGAAGTGTCGTGGTTTATTTAGTTTTATTTACTGTCCCTCTCTTTCTAAAAAGGAAAAAAAAAAAAAAAAGACTGGGAATGATATTCAGTGGTAAAGCTCCCCGAGATTCAATCCCTAGTATTCCGCCCCCCCCCCCAAAAAGAATACTAAGATTGACATGGGTGTGGTGGTGGTGGTTGTGTGCAATCCTGCCTGATCAGGAGGCTACAACAGGAGGATTGCAAGTTTTAGGCCACTAGGGGTATAGCTCTGACTTATAGCACTTACCTAGCATGCGTGATGTCAAGTTCAATCCCCCACATGGGGAAAGAAAAAAAAAAAGGAATACTAAGACTATGCCTGGAGTCCTAGACTAGTCAGGAGGCTGAGGTATGATAGTGTGAGGGCAAGAATTCAAGGACAGCCTGGAAAACAGAGCTACACCCCCTACTCAAAACAACAATAAAATACTGAATTTCTTTTTTTTTTTTTAAGAGAAAGGGAAAGAAAGAAAGAGAGAGAAAGAATCAATAAATGAATTCTATTTATTTTTTCATCTGGCCTTTGTTTCTCTGACACTTAGTTGTGTGTGTGGTACTGGGGTTTGAACCTGGGTCCTCATGCATGCCAGGCAAGTGCTCCAATCACTAAGCCACAGCTCCAGCCCCCCCTAAGAATTTCTAACTATTTTACAACTACTTATATAAATGTTATCTTTTTCCTTTGAGAAGATACCTGCAAATATCCCATCATAATCACAGGTTAAATAAAATTTATTTGCCAATTTTCCTTTGATATCGTGAGTCCCATCACTACTGTCACATGCATACAAATAAAGGTGTTTCTTTCCTAGTGTTAAAAAAAAAATTAAAAAAGCCAAGACGATGAATCAATACTTAAATTCAAGGTAAGGATATTACTAAATGTATGACAAAAAAGTATTGGTTGGGGCTGGAGCGGTGGCTCAGCAGTTACGGCACTTGCCTGGCATGCACAAGGATGAGGGCTCATAACCCAGCACCACATACACAACGAACTCTCAGAGCAACGAAAGCCACATGAAAAACTAAAACTGACTCTCTCTCTCTCTATCCCTCCCTCGCTCTCTTTTTTTTTTTCTTTTAAACAGAGAGGGATAGTGAGAGAGAGAGAGAAAGAATCAATTTTATTTAGTTTTTCATGGACTTTCGTTGCTTGGACGGTTCATTTCATACATGGTGCTGGTGTTTGAACCTGCGTACTCGCACATGCAAGGCAAGCGCCTTAACCGCTGAGCCACTGCTCCAGCCCCCCCCCTTTTTTTTTTAAGAGAAAAGGACAGTGAGACAGTGAGAGAGAGAAAGAGAATAAACTTTTATTGTGTTTTTCACATGGCTTTCATTGCTCTGACACTTAGTTGTGTACGTGGGTGCTTACCTTGCGCATGCCAGGTAAGCACTGTAACCGCTGAGCCACCACTCCAGCACTGCCCCTTTAAAAAAAAAAAAAAGAAAGAAAAGAAAAGAAAGTATAGCTGAGGGCTGGAGCGGTGGCTCAGCGGTTTCGGTGCTTGCCTGGCAAGCATGAGGACCAGGTTCAAACCCCAGCACCACGTAAACAACTAAGTGTTGGAGCAACGAAGGCTCCAACAAAAAAAAAAAAAGCATTGCTGAATACGTAATGGTACAAATGTACATATACTGGAATGCTGCCCTTAAAAATAATGGGCAGTGCTCACTTGGACAGGAAAATAAAATTGGAAGAGAAGATTAGCATGGTCCCTGCTAGAGGATGACACACAAATTTGTGAAGTGTTCAGTATTTAAAAAAATAAAAATAATATGCAATGACAGGGTATGGCGGCCCATGCCTGTAGCTCTAGCTACTTGGGAGGCTGAGGAAGAAAGAGGGCTTGAACCCAAGGGTTTAAGGTCATCCTGGGCAACACAGAAGACCCTGTCTCAAGGGAAAAAAGTGCAGTATGCAATTATGAATGAAATATGATTCCATTCTTTTCTTTTTTTCAGGGGTGAGGACCAAACTCAGGGCTTTTTGCATGCTAGGCAAGTACTTTGCCACTGAGCTAAATCCTCAATGCCTCTCATTCTTTCTAAAGGCAAAAGAATGAATATTCCCAAGAAAAAAAATCAGGAAAATATGAAAAATTTCAGACAATACGATTACAACTCTATTTTAAAAACCAACAATAGGGGCTGGGGATTTAGCTCAGTGGCAGAGCACTTGCCTAGCACAGGCAAGGCCATGAGTTCGGTCCTCAGCCCTGAAAAAAGGGAAAAAAAAAAAAAAGAAAAAAGAAAAACCAACAATAGAGGGGCTGGAGTGGTGGCTCAGAAGTTACATCGTTTGCCTGGCATGCACAGGGATACGGGTTCAAGTCCCAGCACCACATACACAACAAAGCCACATGAAAAGCTAAATAAAATTGATTTTCTCTAAGAAACAAAAACAACACTAAAAAACAAACAAAAAAAAAACCAACAAGGGCTGGAGTGGTGGCTCAGCGGTTGCAGCGCTTGCCTGGCATGTGCAAGGACACACCCAGCACTGCATATACAACGAAGTGTCGGAGCAACAAAAGTAATGTGAAAAACTAAATAAGGTTCATTCTCAGTCTCTCTCTCTCATTGTCCTTTCTCTAAAAAGTAAATAAAATAAAAACCAACAATAGGGGCAGGAGCAGCGGTTCAACAGTTGGGAGTTCTTGCCTGGCATGCACAAGGACCCAGGGTTTGAACCCCAGCACCACGTACACAACTAAGTGTCAGAGAAACAAAGGACAGATGAAAAAATAAATAAAATTGAAAAAATAAATAAATAAATGAAAACCAACAATAAATAGGGTGCGATGGTACACATCTATAATCCAAGCACCTCAGGAGGTCAAAGCAGTATTATCACAAGTTCAAAGTCGGCCTCAGCAACTTAGGGAAGCCCTGAGCAACCTAGCAAGACCCTATCTCAAAATAAAATATTTTTTTAAAAAAAAGGGCTGGAGGATTGTGGTTAAGTGCCCCTAAGGTTCAATCCCTGGTACAAAAAAAAAAAAAAAAAAAAGGCAGGAAAACCAGGTGCACATGCCTATAATCCCAGCCATTTAGGACACTGAGGAGGAGAATCACAAGTTCAAAGAGAGCCTTAGAAATTCACGGAGGTGGGGCTGGAGCTGTGGCCCAGGGGTTTCAGTACGTGCCTCACATGCGCGGGGATGCAGGTTCAAACCCCAGCACCACATACACAACGAAGCCAAATTAAAAACTAAATACAATTGATTCTCTCTCCCTCCCTCTCTCTTTAAAAAAAGAAATTCAGGGAGGCCATAAGCAACTTAATGAGATCATGTCTCAAAGTAAAAAATAAAGGGCTGAGTATGTGGTTCAGTGGTTGAGTGCCCCTGTGTTCCATCCCTGGTATCAAAAAAAAAAAGCAGGGCTAGAGCAGTGGCTTTGCAGTTACAGTGCATGACTGGCTCGTGCAAGGACATGGGTTCAAACACCAGCACTATGTACACAATGAAGTGCCAGAGCAACAAAGGCCACATAAATAACTAAATAAAATTTTCTCTCTCTCTCTCTCTCACTGTCCCTCTCTCTCTTAATAATAAGAATAATAACAATGGGCTATGGATGTAGCTGAGGAGCATGGCACTTGCCTAGCAGTGAGAGGCCCTTGTTTGATTCCCAGCACCAAAAAACAAAAACAACAAAATCACGCATAGGATAAAATGTGACAGCAAATGAAGCAGGCAGTTGTTACTTCTGGGGTGACAGGGATGCAGTGATAGGGACAATCCAGAGAGCAGATTCCAGAAAGCAGGGGTTGACTGCACAGGTGCATTCTGCTTGGAGCATTATACCGAGCAGTACGCTCAGGACATGCCTGCTCCCCCTGTAGTTTTCAATAAACTTTTTACACAGTAGCAGCCAGATGTGAAATAGTAGAATTACAGGTGACTGTTTACTTTTCTGTCCTCGAATTCCCATAATATAAAAATGAATCACTTTCAATAACTTGGAAAAGAAAAATCCTACATCTTCATTCTGCAGAAGACAGTAACAAGGGCTGGGGGTGGAGGTCAGTGGTACAGCACGTGATAAGCAAGCATGAGGCTCTGGGTTGGATCCCCAGCGCCAAAAAAATCAAAGTATCCCACACACAGTAACTTCTAGTCTCCACCTCCAGCTCCACCCCCAAACTGCCACCTCTCAGGGCCTTTTCCCTTTTGTCCATAATGGGGAAGGTCAGGCTGGGGCTTCCCAGGAACACATGCGGCTATAGGGAAGTGGAGAGGGGCAGACCCAAAAGGGAAAGCAGGAAAGACAGCTACTATTTGAGTTGCTAAGAGAGCTTGGACCCTCTCTCTGGGCCCTCCAGCTGTAGGATTCTGTGGCCACAGAACCTGAGTCAGCCCTGAGCTTTCCAGGGGGATCATCGTTCTTGGCAAACCACGTCGACAGGAAGTGGACTTTCACAGCACCATCTCTTTGATGTATACTTTGAAAATTACCAAGTCTTTTCACTTTTATTAAAGGCATTTTTATTCATTCATTCAATCATTCATTAGTTTACTTCTTTACTTATTTATTGCAGTGCTGGGGATTGAACCCAGGGCCTCACGCACAGGAGGCAAGCTCTGCATGACAGTGCCACATCCCAGACCCCTTCAAGGCATTTTTAATTAAAAAATACATTATATTTATTGTAAATAAATATAAATAGGTCACAAAAAAATAAAATAACAGGGCAAACTCCTGGGTAAAATCCCCAACACCAAAAATAAAACAGTAGAGCCTGCCACTGCCCAGAAGTAATCCCTGCTCACCACTTCTTGCATATCCTCCTGGAAATGCTACCCACACACAAACACATGCATACACATACAGAGACACTCCTTTTCTCTACAAATAGGGCCAGACTCCACATGTTGTATATCTCTGGGCTTCATTATCATGCACAAGCATCAACCTTAAATTCTCTGTATGGTTGTATGGTATTTCACTGTATGGATGCATCATAATTTAAACAAAATCCCCAACAGACATTTAGGTTGCCTCCAAGTCTTCTGATACCTACAAGTGGTAAAGAATAATTTCTGAAGAAAGACCTCAGGACTCTTTCATGCTTTTTAAGGAAAAATTCCTAGATATAAAACTATCATGGGGCTGGGGTTTAGCTCAGTGGTACAGCACCTGCCTAGCACATGTGAGGCATTGGGTTTGATCCTCAGCACTGCATAAAAATAAATAAAATCGAGGGACTGTGTCCATTTACAAAGAAAAAAAGCTATCAACATTTGGACTGATCTTGTCCAACTAGATAAATGCCTGCAGAACAGTCAAAATCAGTTTCACAAGGCCATCAAAAATGTGTGAAAAGATACCCCATATGCTTGATGATACAGAATATTTGTAATCTTTTGAACTTTTTCATTCAATAAAAATGATACCCTTTTGTTTCCGTTTCTTTTAAAATAAATACTATTTTCAATTTACATTTCAATGATTATTAGTGAAGTATACATAGTACAAAAAAAATTGAGCATTTTAATTGCAACCTTTCCCTTTTTTTGGTGGTAGTTTACTGGGAAATGAACCCAACACCCCACACATGCTAAGTTTGACCTCTACCACTGAGCTATATCCCAGCCCCAAATTCCAATCTTTCATATACCGGTCAGAACACTTTCCATTTATTCCTGAGACTACCCCAACTCCTTTTGTCTTTTAGGGATAAGCTGGTTATTAAGGGATTCAAAACTCTGATGTATGACTATAAACATCAGAACATAACCTTTGTTTTAGATTTCTAATATTAAAAATAACAACCTAGCTCAGGATGTAGTTCAGAAGCAGAGCTCTTGCCTAGCATGTACAAGGCCTTGGGTTCAATTTCCAGTACTGCCCCCTCCAAAAAAAAAATGTAGCCCGGTGTGGTGACGCACAACTATAATCCCAGCGACTCCAACTCCAGAGATGAGACAGGAGGATCGCAAGTGTGAGGTCAGTCTCAGCAACACAGCGAGGCCCTAAGCAACTTAGTGAGAGCCTGCCTCAAAATAAAAAATAAGGGCTGGAGCAGTGGCTCGGCGATTACGGCGCTTGCCTGGCATGCGCAAGTATGTGGGCTCAAACCCCAGCACCATGTACACAACAAATCCATTAGACCAACAAAGGCCACATGAAAAACTAAATAAAGTTGATTCTCTGTATCTATCTCTCTCACTGTCCCTCTTTCTTAAAAAAGAAATAAAATAAAATAAATAAAAAATAAAAATAAAAAGGCTGGGGATGTGTGTCAGCGGTTAAGCTCCCCTGGGTTCAGTCCCCAGTACCAAAAACAAAAGTAACAAACTATAGGAAAAAGAATGAAACTTCATAAAAAAACCAAGCACCAAGGACCATCAAAGTGGTCCTAAGGCCTTTACTCATCCCAGTAATGAAATCTTCATCCAAAACATGGCCAAAAGCCCTGTCTTACTGTTGAGTCTTTTCATTGCAACTGATGAGAAAGTAAGCATAAAAAGACACATCTGCCTGGTTGGTAGCTGTAACTCCCAATGTCCAGCAGTATCTGGTGTGACTCAAGAAATACATGCTGAGGGGCTGGAGCGGTGGCTCAGAGGTTTCGGCGCTTGCCTGGCAAGCACGAGGACCCAGGTTCAAACCCCAGCACCACGTACACAACTGAGTGTTGGAGCAACTTAGGCCATGTGAAAAACTCAATAAAGTTGTTTAAAAAAAAAAAAAAAAGAAAAGAAATACATGCTGAATTACTGGACGGATGGAGTATGGATGGAAGGACTGGTGGGTGAATGTATGGTGGAGGGTAGGTAGGGTGGTAGGTAGATAAATGGCTGGCTGGCTGGCTGGATGGATGGATGGATAGACGGGTAGGTGAGTGTATGGTAGAGGGTAGGTGGTGGGTGGTGGATGGATGGATGGATGGATAGATGAACAGATGAGAGTGGGTGGATGGATGGATGGATGGATGGATTGGCGGGTGAGTGTATGGTGGAGGGTAGGTGATGGGTAGCAAGTGGATGAATGGCTGAATGAATGGCTAGCTGGGCGAACAGATGAGAGTAGATGAATGGATGGATGGTTGGGTGGATGGATTGGTGGGTGAGTATATAGTGGAGGATAGGTGGTGGGTGGCAGGTGGATGAATGACTGAATGGATGGATGGGTGAACAGATGAGAGTGGATGGGTGGGTGGATGAATGCATGCATGGATGGATTGGTGGGTGAGTGTATGGTGGAGGGTAGGTGGTGGTGGGTGGTAGGTGGATGAATGGCTGGATGGACAGATGGGTGAACAGATGAGAACAGATGGATGGGTGGATGGATTGGTGGGTGAGTGTATAGTGGAGTATAGGTGGTGGGTGGTAGGTGGATGAATGGCATGGATGGATGAACAGATGAGAGTAGGTAGATATAGGTGGATGGGTGAATGGAGAAACAGACAAGCAAAGCATGTTAGGATGTGACTTAAAAAAGAAAGGCACTATTACATATATTTATGATTGTACAAAAACTCACTAAAATTAAAACACAAACAAAGCAGCTCCTTGGATTAAAAAAAGAAAAAAAAGGCACTAGTTCCCTTGGTCACTAATACTTAATTATTCACCAGGAGGCTATTCCAAAATTGGTTCTGGAAACATGGCATCTACAGAATACCCACATAGTCTGTGTGGGGACTTCCTAGATAGGTGTATGCTGGTGTGTCTATATATTGCTTTACATATTGTTCCAGGTATTATAAGACATACATGGGGAAATACACGTGGTTTCTTACATGCAAAACACAGGTTAAGTCTAGCCTCTAGAATGAGACACCCTGAGTCCTAACTCCATCTCTGTTTTCTCTGGAAACTCCACGTAAATCAGTTCTCTCCGAACATCAGTTTTCTTATCTCTAGCCTGGGACAGCAGAACCTACCACATAGAGGTATTGTAAGGACTTGAGAAGAGCCACATACTTTCAGGGCTTGCAAGGCGCTCGGTAAACAGGGCCTATTAGGATATCTCCAGCAGCTACAGGGACCCTGAGTCATACCAAGTTTGAGGCCTGCTAGAATCTGACCAGTCCGAGAAGAAGAGCCTGAACAAGAATGAGCCTACCTCCCACTTGCATCCCACATGCCGGGCAGATGATTTTCCAGGGGGCATCCAAGGTACCTTGGTTTTCACCCGGACACTCCGCCGTACATTCACGGTGTCCCCTTTCATTCCGCGCTTATGAGATTTCTGTTGAAAGGGACAAACCCAGGGTCACCTCCGTGCCCAGCTGGTTGCAGTGTCATTCTGGTAGCATCCACCTCCATATTTGCAAGGGCGCCTCATCTGACTAAAGTTACTGCTGCCACTGATAGATAACAGGCGCCTACCTTCTAACCAGGCAAGTGACTTCCGGAAAAGTGCATGTGTTTCCCAGAACACTGGAGTCAGAAGCGCACGAGGAGGCTGGGCCAGGAGGCATCACCCTGATCCACAGCTTCACCTCGCCCGCTGGCATGCTCCTACCTGGCTGCTGGTCGCTGGTTTCGGGAGTTTTTTAATGTGGACATGGACAGGGGTGTTCTCATCCACGTGAACATGTAAGGGGGGAGTTGAAGAGCGGTCCTTCATGGTTCGCTTCTGGCAGGCGGGGGAGGGCAACACAAAAATGGTTGATCTGTGGACGAGTAAACTGGGCATAAAAACAGAGCTCATAGTCTCTGAGGACCACTGAAAGCCTAGCCACCAAGCGAGCAGGACAGCTACCAACTACTGGCATGCAGGCAGGGACCAAGGCAGGAGCATCATTTGGCAGACTTGTGCAGAGATTTCAGCTGAAGACCACTAGGAAGACCAGGTCCACCCAAGAGACGGGTCTGTGAGACCCATCAGCTCTATGACGGAGCCCAAATGCAGGCCCCAGGTCCCAAGAGCTGAACTGCTTTCCAAGCCTGCCAGAAGGCAGAGCTCCCCCTTGGATTTGGAGGAGCTCAGCTGGAAAGCAGGAGGATCCTTCTACAGTGCGTGCAGATTAGCATGGAAAATGCACAAAATGGTTAGGATGAAGACTAAATCAGACAGCAGGTAGGTAAGAGACTGAAAACAGAAAGCCGGCAGAAATGCCAAGGATGACAAGGCTGCGTAGAGTCTAAAGAAACCGCAAGCAGGGAAGAACCCAACTGCTACCTGTGTCCACTACCAGATACTCCCTTCCCTTAATCGTCTTAAAATTTTTTTCCTAGGGGATGGGGATATAGCTTAGTGGCAGAGCACTTGCCTCACATACGCAAGGCCCTGTGTTCAATCGCCAGCACTGCAAAGACACAAATGAAATAAAATTTTTAATATTTTTCCTTTCTTTCCTTTTTAAAAATATATGTCCTAAAGATTTTAGGGGTATACCTGGAAGGATAATATTAAGACAACCCCCCCTCACACCTGGCAACCTTATCATAGGCAAAAAAAAAAAAGGTAAGAAATCACCAGGGTATATGCACAACAGCACCCAGCGGGCTATGGAGTTCCCAGGAAAGTGCGCAGGAGCATTTCTGGCAGGGTCAGACCAGAGAGGGCTGCCCGTGTGCACATCACCTACCGTCACAGTTACACTGGGTGCGCCACAAGGTGTTCTCAAGACCTTTTTCTGCGTAAGACTCGTTACTCCGTTCTTCCCACACGATGGAAACCTGCACCCGGGCACAAGAACCAGATTATAAGCCGAAAACTAGGTCACTCTGATTTCTTAGATCTCTGGAGATTATACACTGCATTTGGTGACTAACGAGTTCACAACCAGGAGAGCCAGTCTAGAGTCCCTTGGCTCCCTGTAAATGAGCACCACACACGCATGGTGTGCCCAGCAGTAGGATGGAAACAGGGTGAAGGGGATTCGTTCAACTGGCCTTTTAACCTGCCATTGCATCACAAGTATTGTGACCTTTTGCTAAGAAGCTTAGTTGTCATCCTGTCAGGGGACAAAAAGCAGGCAGCTTATGAGAAGCAGTCAAGATCATAGTTTGGACAGTGTGACAATCCCTAGAATAGTGCCTAGTGCTGAGGGCTCTAGAGAAAAGCTCAGTGAATGACCAACAAAGAGAACAGAACCTTCAGCTAAGGAACAAAGTCACTGTGAATCAAACTCAAAATTGAGGCTCAGATATTCACCCAAGACAATGAAAAAGAACCTACTTTCCAAAATATTTCACTTCCTACCCTTTAGGAGCCTAAGAACAGGGGCTGCAGAAGTTGCTCAGTAGTTAGAGTGATTGCCTGGCATG
Source organism: Aplodontia rufa (assembly GCA_004027875.1). Classification (NCBI taxonomy): domain Eukaryota; kingdom Metazoa; phylum Chordata; class Mammalia; order Rodentia; family Aplodontiidae; genus Aplodontia; species Aplodontia rufa. The sequence goes on along the minus strand of PVKS010009557.1, from coordinate 9,433 downwards.
TGGGAGGACCCAGGTTCGAACCCCAGCACCACATGTACAACTAAGTGTTAGAGAAACAATGGCCAGATGGAAAAATAAATTTGATTCTCTCTTAAAAAAAAAAAAAAAAGAGAGCACCTAGGGAGAGAGAAGGGGATTCTTTTTCTTTTTAATGTTATGTGTAGTTCACCTTTCTTATACATGTACAGCCCAGCACCAGATTTGCAAAGAGAAAAAGTTTAATCTGCTCCAAAATCTAGCAGTACATCCAATCCTAGGATGAGTGGGGTCTTACAATGATCATTTTTGATCCATCCTATTGTCTCCTGACAACCCCAGAATATCACCTTGTCTTCCCCACAAGTTCTTGAGGGAAATAATGCAACATAAAAACTGAGCACTTCAGTATGTATTTTATGCTGTATATCACACCATGGTTAAAAAAAATAGGGAAAAATTGTTTATTGGGCCCTACTAATCATTTAACCAAGGAACACCAAAGCTGGGGAGGCAGCCCCTCTCTGTAACATTTCTATTCACTTGAAAACCAAGAGTTTTGGGAAAGGCAATTGAGCCGCCTGGATTCCATCAACAACTTGCTAACTATGCATCCACCTCCAACATCATGGTATTTACGCCAGGCCTCCTCAGAGCTTAGTACTCCATTAAGACAATAAGGTTGACCCTGTTTGCTACCAGGAAGCTGTGACACCTGGGGAAGGAAGGAGTTGGGGAAGCCGAAATGGGATGGTGTGTGTACATTTCTTTCCTCCTCCCCTTTAAATATAATTTTTAAGTGTTCTGGCCGAGACTTTCAGTACACAGAACAGGGAAGCTGAAAAAAGCAGCTTCCAGGGAGCCTGCCTGGGGACCCTGACTACCTTTCCCTGCCCTGTGGCAGAGGTGCCCCCCACATTGGCAGTACCTGGGGGAGCCGCCTGAGGATGAGGCAGACATGGCTAGGCATCAAAGCCACAAAGGTGGGCAATTAGGTCAGCAGGCTCTGCTCAGGGGGACCCAGAGGGGCTTGTCAATGAGAATCTCAGGGGCCCGGCATCAAACGTCCTCTGAGGGGAGGAGGGTGGAAGCTTGGGGGGTGGCAGTTGGATGAAAACTTGGGAGGCGCTCCTCTACTGTCCAAGTCGCACAGCAACTGTCCTGCCAAAGTGGGGGGAGATAGGAGAGGCTGAGCGACCTGCAGGGCACCAGGTGAGCTGCCGGTAGGCAGGTGAGGGGAGCTCCCTTCCCCGGGGAGAGTGGGGGTGGTGGTGGAACTGCGAGGGAAAGGATCGCCATCCCCAGGCCCCACCCGAGGGGGAGGATGGGTGACTACCAGGGGAAAAACCTGAGGGCTGGCTGGAGTGCGAAGAGGGCTGGTGAGAACCGCTAGGCCCCAAGTGGGCCCCCAAGGGGCGGGAACCCGCGCAGGGAGCTGGAGGGATATTCGGGGCGGGACCGGGGCAACTGTCTCCTAGGAGAAGGGGCGTTCCCGGCAGAACAGATGCCAGGAGGACCTATAGTATTTGAAGGAGGGAGGCAGGGAGGCGCGGAGGCTACGGGGCTAGGGGCTCTCGGCCGCTAGGGGGCACCCCGACAGCCGGGGACCGCGCTCCGGGGCGCAGCAGGGGCCGGCTGGGGTTTAACTTCCGAATTAAAGAGGACTAGACTCCGGGCTGTGCAGGCCGCGGGCGGGACGCCGGCGGGGACGCCGGGCGAGGAGCCCGGGCGGCCCGCAGGCGAAGTCAGGGGATCGCGCTGCCCACGCAAACTGCTGTGCCGAGGCCCGCAGGGAGGAAGAGGTGACCGGGGATGCCCGCCGGTGGGCAAGAGGGCGAGACGTCAGCCTCCGACGTGGACGGAAGGGACGGCACCCACCAGCGGGCAGGAGGGAACGGGTTTCTGCCCATAGAAGGGCGAAGCCCTGCCCGAGGGCAGTAGAGGAGGGAGCGGAGCCCCGCCGCTGGCCGGGAGAGGAGGGAGGCGGCCGGCCCGCCCGTTAGCGGGAGGAGGAGAAGCCCCGCGCCGGGGGGCGGGGCGGGGCCGGGTTCTGACAGGAGGGGACGAACGCGCCAGAGGCCCGGAGCCGGCGCGACCCGCCAGGGCGCCGCAGGACCGACCGCACGCCCTCGCCGGGGCTGGCCGCGCCAGGGGCGGCCGCTCCGGGGGCGGGAACGGGCGACGGGACGCGGGCACGCCCGGAGCGCCCTGGGTCCCGCCTGCGGCGGCCTCTCACCAAGAGCGACACGGCTGCGCCCAGAAACGCCTCCTTATGAAGTCGTTGAAGTCGGTGGCCAGGGTCGTGCCATGGAGACGCCGCGGCGGATGCAGTCCGACTCCGGCGGCGGCTCCTCCCCGCTTCCGCCTCCTTTTCCGACACCCGGTCGGCAGCTCGCCCATTGGCCAGTTCAAACCCCCCCCGGAGCCGCTCGGGTTTCGCCATGTAGACCCAGCCCCTGGCGTCACAGAGATACCCCGCCCCTCCGGACGCTCCGCCCACTTCCGGGCCACGCGTTTCGTCGCCAGGGAGACGCACGACGCCTCAGCGGGCATGCCAGGTCTAGTCCCGCCGTTCAGGGACCCGCTGCGCCCTCCGCCATTTTCCCCGCCTCGGTTGCTCCTCATTTCCTGAGCTCAACGTCCAAGCCCCAGCGCGCTCCGAGATTCGTACTAGGAAACTAGACCCACAGAGGGGTCACGGAACAAGATAGTCGCTGGGGCTGTGCGCTGCTTCTGGAAATCCAGCCCTGCGCCCAGTCCACTTAGTGCTTAGTGCAGAGCTGGGGCCGGCTCGTGCACACTGCTCACACTCTGCCTTCCTCCCACCCCGGGGGAAGGGTCGGCTTCCCCTGGCCCCTGCTGCCCTCCTGCACACTGTAGGCCGCTCTCTGTACAGACCTACTCTGATGAGGTTCTCCCCGAGTCGCCATCTTCTTATTACTGTCAGCCAATCGTGGGGGGCTGTCACGTGGCTCACAGTGCCGCCCTGGATTCTGGGACACAAGGTCGTGGTTCCTTGGCCTCCCTAAATCGGCGACCTTCCCTGGCACCTCAGCACTGCACCTCTAGGGACACATGACTGTTCCACCTGAAATCTTAAATTGCAGCTTATCTCTCTTCAATACATAACTTGATTTTCTGCCTTCACGAACTTCACCTTCTACCGGACGGTATTTGTTCCTCAGTGCTGGGGAGCTTAACTCGCTTCCTCGGCCCGTTCATTTTCCTCATGTCTAACAATGATAGCTCCGCAATCCCTCTTGTAACCCAATCACATGAGGCTCTGCAAAGATCAAATCCAAAAGTTTTAGCCGCCACATATCTGCCCCTAGCCCCCTCCCAACAGTGGCTTTTTCAAATCTTTTCCTCTTCCCCATTCCATAGTCAAAATCTCCTTTCACATTGTGAAAAACAAAGTCATCAAGTGAAATTCCCTTAACCTTCCCATCCTTCCTCTAGTTTGCCCCATCCTTAAGTCCAGGTTCAGGTGAAGAGATGTGCTCCTTCCTACCTAAGATAAATTACCTGCTTTAAGATCTAGGTCAAACATGTCTGTAAATATGTCCCTTTTTTACCCCCAAGACAGAATTGATTCTCAGTGCTCCCACATTCATTGAATTGATATTAAATCTGTGCTGTATCCCAAGCCCATTGCACAGAACACTTGCAAGTCCACTTGTCTTCTCTAGTCTCAGAGGAGCCCACACCCTACTTATCTGTAATCAGATGAAATGGTTAAAGCTTTCCTCTCCCCACCTCTCAAGGGATTTTGTGTATGTGTTTTTTGTCCTCTCCCCACCACCTTAACAAGAATCCTGCTGGGGGTGGTGGAGCACACCTGTAATCCTAGTGACTGGGGAGGCTGAGACTGGAGGATTTCAGTGGATGGCCTCTGCAACTTTAGCAAGGCCCTCAGCAGTTTAAAACCTGTCTTAAAAAAGGCGGGGGATGTAGCTCAATGGTAAAGCATCTCTGAGTTCAATCCCTGGTATCAAAAAAGAAAACAAAACTCCTGCTCTGCCAGTGCAGTTCTTTGGGGTTTTGTGATCAGAAGTCACCCCATTCCCAACACACGCACATACCACATGTATACAAGCTGAGGGAGGGAGGAGGAGGAGAAGGAGGAAAATCCCTCAGAAGCTGGAATCAGGGAGTTCCTGGGGAAGACAGGGGCTCAGGGACACTTGTAAAGTATGAAGGTCATGGGATGGGGAAGAAAAGGAGAATTTTTTAAAAGTAGGGCTGTGATCTAGATAAGTCCCTTTTGTATGGTTTTAAAAATGCAAGTTGCTGGGCTAGACAGTGCACACCCATAATCCCAGTGATTCTGGAGGCTGAGGTGGTAGGATTGCAAATTCAGGGCCAGCCTCAGAAAATTACTGAGATGACCCTGTCTCAAAAATTTAAAAAGGACAGGTAAAGTAGCTTATTGTCAAAACAGCCCTGGGTTCAATCCTCACTACCAAAAGCAAAAGGAGACATACAAGTAAAACTCAAGCTAGTTTGATATTACTTTGGATTTCTGGACTATGTTTTCTGAATGCAAATCACTCTGAGTCAGCAGATAGTGGCTTTCAAAGCATTGCTCTGGTCTTGCAGCTATACTAATAGTGTATATATGTCCAAGAAAAGAAAGTTGATCAGCCAGTCAAGGCTATTGTGCTTATACTACTGCTTCAGCTACTCAGAAGGCTGAGGCAGGAGGGTGGCGATGAGCCCCAGAGTTGAAGACCAGACTGGGTAACATAGAGAGATCCCATCTCAGAAAAGGGGGGTGGTGACTGGAGGTATAGCTCAATGGTACAGTGACTGCCTAGCATGCTTAAAGGTCTGTCTTCCATCCCCAGCATGCCCTGCACCCCGCCTCCCCGGAAAAAAAAAATCTCAGCATGCTTGGGACAGGCAAGAGGTGGTTCCCAGAAGTCAAGTGCTGGAAAAACTGAGCCCAGAACAGATGAGTAGACGTTTGCCAGACAGACAGACAAGCAGAGGAGGTATTATGCTTTGGATGAAAGGTGTCCCCCAAAAGCTCATGTGAGACAAAACAGGAAGGCTGAGGTGAAATGATTGGGTTATAAGAGCCTTCACTCAATCAGTGAGCTAATGCCCCGATAGGGAGTAACTGGCAACTGTAGGCTGGTAGGGCGTGGCTGGAGGAGGTGGGTTATTGGGGGCGTGCCTTTGGGCGATACATTTGTTTTTTTTTTTGAAGAGAGAAAATCAAATTTACTTTTTTCATCTGGACTTTGTTTCTCCAACAGTTGTGTACATGGTGCTGAGATTTGAACCCGGGTGCTCACACATGCCAGGCAAGCACTCTACCACTGAGCCACCGCTTCAGCCCAGGGATATATATTTTGTGTCTGCTTCTCTCCACCACTCTCCTCCGCTATGCTGTTCAGCCTCACCTTGAACCCCGAGGAATGGAGCTGGCCTTTTTGGACTAAGACCTTTGAAAATGTGAGTCCCCAAATAAGCCTTATTCTCCTAAAACTGTTCTTGTCACAGCAATGAAAAAGCTGAGTAAAACAGGAGGGAAGTGTAAGCAGAGAGAACAGGTGCAAAGGTGGAGCATGGACTGGAAGGTCAAGGACGCAGGTGCAGAGAAGGGGCCTTGGCAACATGAACATAGTCCCCATAGATGCCCCAGCTGCTGGCCGGCCCTGTCCACTTAACCATGGATTCTTTGAGGGCCAGGATTATTTCTGTCATTTCAAGAGCTCCCTGACTTCCAAATCTACCTTTATCCAAAGCTTCTATTTACGCCTCATTTTGGACCAACGAAGAGGTCGGAGTTTGTAATAACCAGGGAACCAGGATTGGGGCCCCTCCTGTGTGGGTGTATCTAGATGAGGGCAGGACCCCTGTGGGGAGGTGGCATTTGGGCAAGTTCTCTGGTAGCCTCTTAGACCTTGCCGTCCCTCTGCCTCCAGTCGTCCTGGGAACTGCTACAACCCATGAGAGGCAGAAGCAGAGCTGTCAGTGTGGGGGTGGGGTATCAGGGTGGCCCAGGCCCCTCTCAGGTGGACTAAATACCCGATTAGTAATTCTCTAGTCAGAATCATAAGGGTTACTGAAACACAGATTACTGGCTCTGATCAAGGTTTCTGATTCAATAAGTCTAAGAAGGGGCTAGAGAATTTGCATTCCTAATAAATTCCCAGATAGCTAGTGCTCCTGGCCAGGGACCACACCTGGAAGAGCACTGAGTAATCACCAGGTGCTTGCCACGTGCAGACCACCCCAAAGCTTGGAGAGTACCAGTCCCAACCCTCACCTCTGCATCCCCCACCTCCCTTAGGCCCTAGGAATAGTTGAGGGAACTCTCGCTCTGGCCAAAATGGAGTTCATGGTTACACAGAAACATCTAGAAATATAGCCATGCCAGAAAATATGGATACCCTGAGAAAGTTCCTTGCCCAAACACAAAACACCCCAAACCAGAAAAAGTGCTTCTCCTCTGCCCTTCTTTCTGAAGAATGCACCCTTCAGAAGGGGCAGGGGCTAAAGGTGGCACACACCAGTGATCCCAGCTGCTCAGAAGGCTGAAGCAAGATCTCCAGTTCAAGGTCAGCCTCAGCATTTTAGCCAGACCCTGTCTGGGGATATAGCTCAGTGGTAAAGTGCACCTGGGTTCAACCCCCAGAGCAACAATAGCAACAAAAAACTCTCATAAACAAAAGCAAAAGGCCAAGGCAAATTATGAAAAATATTTTCAATATATTTCACTATCCTTAATAGGCATAAAGAATCTTGCAGCAGGAGCTGGAGCATGCCTAGGCTCGGTGGTTATGGCACTTGCCTGGCATGCTCAAGTATGTGGGTGCCAACCCTAGCACCACGTACACAATGAAGTATCAGAGCAACAAAGGCCACAGGAAAAACTAAATAAAGTTGATTCTTTCTTTTTCTCTCTCCTCTCTCTCTCGCTCTCCCTCTTAGAAAAAAAAAAAAAAAAAAAAAGAATCTTGCAGGGGCTGGAGTGGTGCCTCAGCAGTTGGAGTGCTTAGCTTACCTGGCATGCACCAGGACCCTGGTGGAAACCCCAGCACCACATACACAATTAAGTGTCAGAGAAACAAAGCCCAGATGAAAAACTAAATAAAATTGATTCTGTCTTTCTCTCTCTCTCTCTCTTTCTCTCTCATAAAAAAAGAATACAAATAAAGAAAAAAACTGTCCTAAAAGAAAATGAGCCAAATAAATCAGCAGGTAACTCACACACACACACAAAGGAGGAAATACAAATGCACAGTACACAGTCTCAGCAGTAATCAAAAAAGTGCAAAGAAATCCACACTAAAAAATCTTTTTGTTTCAAACCAGGAATTGAATCCAGAGGTGATTAACCACTGAGCTACATCCCCAGCCCTTTTTATTTTTTATTTTTTATTTTTATTCTTTTGGAAGAGAGAATCAATTTTATTTATCTTTTCATCTGGTTTTAGTTTTTCTGAGACTTGGTTGTGTATGTGGTGCTGGGATTCCAACCCAGACCTTCTCGAATGCCAGACAAGTGCTCTACTGCTGAGCCACCGCTCCAGTCCTTTATCTTTTATTTTGTTAGGGTCTCATTAAGTTGCTCAGGGTGTTGCTAAATTGCTGAGGCTGGTTTTGAACGTTCAATCGTCCTGCTCAGCTGCGCATGGCACAAGTTATTTTCATGCAGAAATAGTATCATAGTCTATAGTTCTGTACCTTTCCTTTTTTCTCCTTTCTTCTTCCCCTTCCTCCTCCTTCTTCTCTTCCTCTTCTTCTTCTTCTTCCTCTCCTCCTCCTCCTCTTCCTCCTCATTTGCCAAGCAAATGGTCCATCACTGAGCTACATCTGCAGCCCACCTTTTATTTTTATTTTATTTATTTATTATTTTAAAGAGAGAGAGACAGTGAGAGAGACAGAGAAAGAGAGAAACAACTTTATTTAGTTTTTCACATGGCCTTCGTTGCTCCAACACTTAGTTGTGTATGTGGTGCTGGGGTTTGAACCCGGGTCCTCGTGCTTGCCAGGCAAGCGCTGAAACCGCTGAGCCACCGATCCAGCCCCTGCAGCCCACCTTTAAAAAACAAAAACAAGACGGAGGAGGCAGGGAGGTAAGGGGATATGCTGGGGAGTGATAGTGGCCAAATTATATTGCTATATAATATATGAATATGTAACAACAAATCTCATCAATAACTATAGTGCACCAATAAAAAATATGGGGGAAAAAACCTCAACACCAAACAAAACAAAAAAAAACAAAAAAAACCCAAAAAAAAAGTCAACAGTGTGTTTTGAGATCTTCCCATGTCTAAACATGGGAACATGGTATTGGGGATTGAACCCAGGGGTACAGGGATGCTCAAGCACTGAGCCACCTCCCCCACCCTTTTTATTTTGTGTTTTGAGACAGGGTCTTACTAAGTTACTCAGGGCCTCACTACGTTGCTGAGGCTGGCTTTGCACTTGTGATCTTCCTGACTCAGCCTTCTGAGTCGCTGGGATTACAGGTGTGCACCACTGCACCCAGCAGTTGTCTCATTTTTAAAGGTGGTAGAATAGTGCCTTGAATGCATGTAACATAATTACCAGACAGCTAGGGGTTTTCATCCTTTTGAAAATATTCATATTATAATTAGGCTTCAGGGTTAAATAGACCTGTGTACTGGGATTTGGGGTTCATGAATTCTGCCCCACTCCTGCACTGAATCACACATTTGTGCTGGATTCCAGAGAGAAATGATACATACAGAGTTTAGTACTGCTAACTGATCTTGCTTCTTGGTCCACAGATCTGTACTGGTCCACAGATCTGTACTATGTCAAGCCCCGCTTTGGCCTGGGGATGGGGTGCCTGTAAGAATGCCTCTGTTCCATTCCCAGAGTCTCTCACCCAACTAGGTCAGTCCAAAGAATATTCCAAGGAGAAAAACAGGGCTTAAAATTTTGCCTCCTTAGGGTCTAAAGCTTTGTACATCTTGACTATTCCTTCAAATACACTTCCAGATGTGGAATCACTAAGTGGAAGATGGTGTTCATCTCTAAAACTTTTGGTAGGGCCTAGAGTGGTGGCTTAGCGATTAGAGCACTTGCCTAGCAAGCACAGGGACCCAGGTTTGAACTCCAGCACCACATCTCTCTCTTAGGAGAAAAGAGAGAGAGAGAGTGCAAGAGAGGTTCAACTTTATTAATATTTTCTTTTCTTTCTTTTTTTCAGGGCTGGGGCCCGAGCTCGGGGCCTTGCGCGTGCTAGGCAAGCACTCTGCCACTGAGCTAAATCCCCAACTGCTTTATTAATATTTTCATCTGGATTTTGTTTTTCTGACATTTTTGTTGTATATGTGGTGCTGTGGTTTGTACCCAGGCTCTCGTACATGCCAGGCAAGTGCTGTAACTGCTGAACCACCACACCAGCCCTGTCCTTTTCTCTCTCTCTCTCTTTTTTTTTTTTTAAAGAAAAACTTGGGGGCTGGAGCGG
>PVKS010009556.1:0-63550 GCA_004027875.1 Aplodontia rufa | reverse complement strand
CCCGGTGAACTAGGATGTGATCTATTTTAGAGAAGGATACATGGGCTGAGGAGAAGAAGGTAAATTCAGCTGTCTTAGGATGGAATATTCTGTATATGTCTGTTAAGCCCGATTGTTCGATAGAGTAGTTAAGATTGGAGACATCTTTATTGATTTTTTGTTTTGATGATCTGTCTAGAGTTGATAATGGTGTGTTGAAGTCCCCCAGGATTATTGTATTGAGATAAATGAGGGGATTAATGTCCTTAAGTATATTTTCCATGTATTTTGGGGGGTTGTAATTGGGGGCATAAATGTTGGTTATTGTTATATCTTCTTGGTGAACTGTCCCTTTAAGTATGATAAAATGTCCCTCTTTATTTTTTCTGAGTAGTTTTAGTTGGAAATTAATTTTGTCAGAGATTAAAATCGCTACACCAGCTTGCTTTTTTGGGCCACAGGCCTGGTAGACGTTTTGCCATCCTTTCACTTTCAGCCTGTGTCTATCTTTGAGTGTCAAATGTGTCTCTTGCAGGCAGCATATTGTTGGATTTTGTTTTTTGATCCTTTGGGTCAGTCTGTGCCTTTTAATTGGGGCATTGAGACCGTTCACATTCAAGGAAAGAATAGATATGGGAGGCTGATTCACTGACATTGTATCTATACAGGATTTTGAGTCATCTTGAAAGTTAGTGTTTGTATTGTATAATTGTTAACTTGCGCTTGATTAAGGATTTATCATATCGTTGGCATTGTCTTCTGAATGGAGAACATCTTTGAGGACGTTCTGTAGAGCGGGATTAGTGTTCAAGTATCTTGTAAGTTTATTGTTAAAATATTTAATTTCCCCTTCGCATTTGAAGCTGAGTTTTCCCAGAGATATTATCTTTGGTTGAAAGTTGTTATTATTTAACACTTGAAAGATATTGTTCCAAGCTCTTCTAGCCTTCATTGTTTGTTCTGAAAAATCCGTAGTGATTCAAATAGGTTTGCCTCTGAATGTGATTTGGGGCTTTACTCTAGCAGCTTTTAGAATTCTCTCTTTAATTTCTCTATTATTCCATTTGTAAATGATATGTCTTGGTGAGTATCTCCTCTGATTGGGTCTATTTGGTGTTCTATATGCATCTTGAATGTGGTATTCCGGATCAATGGCCACATGAGGGAAGTTCTCGCTTATGATTTTGCTTAAAAGGTTCTTGAATCCCCTTGTTTGCTGTTCAGAGTTTTCCTCCAGGCCAATGATTCTCAGATTATTATGCCTCATCTCATCAAATACTACTTGGAAGTTTTGATTATGTAAAATAAGCTTTTTTCTCACTTTCCTTCTTTGATTTCTACATTGTTTAGGCAATCCTCATTATCCAATATTTGTTCTTCAAGTGCTGAAGATCCATTTTCATTAGAGTTTACTCTGGTGTTGGTGTCTTCCAGTGAAGCTTTGAGTTGGTTAACCGTGTTTTTCAATCCTGATAGCTCTGCTACATCTCTTTTCAGAATGTCAATATCCTTGTACAGCTGATCTTTCATCTCCTGGAATTGATCCTTAATATCTCTGTAGATTTTGTCTCTCATTTCTTGAAATTGCTCTTTGATCTCTTTCCTTAGTTCCTCTCTCAACTCTTTGATTGCATTACTAATCATAGTGTTGACACAGTGCCTTTGGTTTTCATCTAGGGCCCCAGCTATGAGGTCCTTAGGTGGAGAGGATTGGATTTGAGAGTTATTTCACCTTTTCCTCATTTTCTGAATCAGAGAGCTTGTCATTTATTTCAGCCTTGATAGTCTTGTTGGAGTAATTGGAGCTTCTTATGACTTTGCTTTGTTGTGAAGAGGAGTTATTTGGTCAATCTAGACCTAGAGATGCCAGATGGTTCTGTGAGAATTTAAAGGCTATAAGCACCAATACTATTCCGTTACAACTGAAACCGAGTAGCTGATGATTACCACCAATAGTGGCAGCTTTCTTTGAGAGAACTCTCACTGTGTAGTATGATACCAAGCAAGTAGCCGTTTTTGAGGAGTATCAATTTCTTCGAGTGATGGGATCTCTCTGATATTGGGGAGAAGGGTTGACTCAGAAGTCAAGAAAGTGAATTGAGGATGTATAAAAGCACATGTGTTATAAAGTATCGGGGAACTAGGGAGTGGTGTGGAGTAGGTTATTTTAATAGGACTGAGGATTACGTAGAACTCAGGAGCTTATAGGGTAAAGATTTGGTGTCAGAATGGGATAAAGATGCTTAAATTAAGGAATTACCAGAGTAAATTGGAGAAAAAAGTTAGCAGTAGGGTTAAATAAGACCTAAAGTACTGAAGCAATAAGAGCCAATCACCAATACATACACACCAATAAATATTTACATCCACCTCCACCAGAATTCCGAGATGATTGTAAGGCAAGAAAGGAGCAGAGGAAATGGAAGGGAAAGAAGGAAGAGTAAGAAAGAAAGCAAAAAAAACCCACCAACAACAAAAGAGAAACCGAAAAACCCACAGTAATGTTAAAAATTTCAGAAATCTTATTTTTCAGCCAGAATCCCGTAAAAACAAAAACAAAAGCGAAAACAACAACAACAACAACAAAAAAAAAAACCCACCACCAATAAAAATGCAAAACTAGTTGTTACAGTTCTGAGAATTTCTGTCCCTTAGATCTGGAGGTATGTATCATTTGGTGGTACAATGAAGTCCGGCATCAGGCTGGAATTTTTCGGAGTTGAGCTTGTTCAGGGAGAAGCAGATTGGTTGAGTCCGGTGGCCTGGATTTTCTTAGAGGACCTACTCTAAAATTTTCTGTAGCATTGGGGTATTTAACTCCCCTTGGGCAGAAGCCTGAGTTGGTAGCTCCCTGCCAATCCACACTCCAGATATTTCTTAGACCTGGGGCTCAGAAATTGTAGACAATCTAGTTGCTCCTTTTATAGAAGCCGTGGGACTCTGACTGATCCAAAGAGAGTGGCTAGCCTGAGTCTCGCTTCCTCAGGATCAATGGTGGCCCCCTCTGCGTGTCTTGTGATCCCCAGAGGGCCCAGGAGCCATTTTGTGATGTTGGCTAAGGACCTGAGGGAAAGGGCCAGGTCCTTCTAGTGTTTTTGTGTTTCTCCGTTACAAGCACTAGAAGGCGACCTGCTTGAGGGGCCCAGGACTACCCAGCCTTGGCTATGTGAGGAGCTCAGAAGCTAAGTTGTAGCCCAAGCTGCCCCATATATTCAAAGCTTCTTTAGGCCGGTTACACGCAGAGGCTAGGGGTGGAAGACTCACCCCGCCCACAGGGACACGTCGCAATGGCGACGGGCCACCGACTACCTTGGCAGCTATCTCTCTCCAGTGCTTTATGCAAGATTAGGTACAATAATGAGCAGTCAGTTCGCAGTGGTGCTTGGTCTTGAAATTAGGACCCTGCCTCCATTTCAGGTTGCAATCCTTTGCCCGGCACTGGGGACCGACAGACAGCGTTTTTCGCTGTGTAGACCACCCCGCCCACAGGGAAGGGCACCACTGCTGCAGCCGCTCGCAGGACCTGGTGTAATTTTGCTATTGAGAGCCAGGACTATCCGGACTTAAATCCAAGTTCGTATATACGAAGAGCAGTCAAATCCGGGCGTTCTCAGTGGTCTGGCGCAGAGAGACCGTCAGTGTTTTTCACCGAGCAGGTCGCCCCACTCACAGGCAAGAGTGCCGCAGCCGCAACCTCTCGCAGGACCTGATGAAATATTGTTACTGAGAGCAAAACTACCCAAACTTAATTCCAAGTTCATATAAATGAAGAGCAGTCCAATCAGGGAGTTTGAGGCCAGATTAGGGGATCTGATTAGGGGTAACTTGGTCCCCTATGAGGAAGTTCCACTCCCACCGGGTGTGGGGGTGGCCACGCGTTTGGCACCAGCTTCCTGTTTGTTTGTTTTTTTGTTCGTTAATGCTGTTCACTTTTCTTTTGGGGTTAAAGAATTAGCAGGGGGTAACGTTTGCCCGTTTTGTGAAATTCGTCCTACCGTGGGAATCCACGTGCCAACATGCAGCTTGAGTTGACTCTCGGGAGCTTCACGGAGTCAGTGTTGCTGGGGTAACCGCTATCTTCCAACTCCAGACTCTGTGATCTCTTGTGAGCTCCTGTCCCACCTCAGCTCATATGAGCCTTGCAGTTGGGGAGACAACCAACCTAAATCCCCCTGGACTAAATGAGGTCTGGGCCTATCCCATGCCTCCTTTTCTGGGTTCAAACTCTGAATCACTGGCAAGTTCCTGAGAGAATCATAGAGTAGTCCACTATGAACTCCCAACTCCCTGCCACCAGACAGTCTGCTCAAAATGGCTATCTGAAGTTAAGTTTCTTAATGGAACCTTAGAACTAAAACCAGTGAGGGAGTCTTTGGGACCTTTGGGAGGAGAAGTTCACTTTGCTTCCGGGTTTTGATATGACTGTCACTCAGTCTGTGGTTATGTGATCTTATAGAGAGGACTGTGGTGTCTTCAGATTCCTGGGATTTCTAGGAGGAGCTTGCAATGAAGAGGATTGATTCTGGAAAGCCCTGAAGTTTGCAGGCTTCTCCGGGGAGCTGCAGCCAGAGAGCTTAATAAGCAGGGACCCTGGCTGATTTCTATTCTCCCTCTGCTGGGAAAGGCACACACTGTCTTTTGTGTCAAAAAACATGTTCCTCCTGTCTAGGAGTGGACAGGGCAGGGAGTTGCTCCCCCTTTTTAGAACAAACAGAAGACCTCCTAAGAAGGGTGGAGTCTGGGCTGACCTAGGCCTTCTTTTCCTGGATGGGACTGAAGCCTGTGGTGATTTCCTGGTGCACTTATCCTAGGCTGCTCTAGAAAGCCAGAGAGAGCTGTCTCCTGGGGCTCGGATGGTGGCCAGCTTTCCCGCTGAGCCCCGAGTTCCGCTGGTCTCCTCAGCGAGCGATTCCCAGGTGAGCTCTCGTCTCCCGCAGAGTGTGAGCTCCGCGGGTGGGTACAGCTGCGTGCTCCCTCGCCTGACGCTGCCCCGAAGATGTTTTTATAAGGTATGGACTTGGAGTCCTGAGCGAGCACGGGATCGCAGTGACAGTTCAGCTCCAAGCGGCAGCCCCAGCCGCTGGCATTCCCGCCCTCTGCAGTCTCTTGCGGCCTCAGTCACTGTGGCCTGCAGCCCTCCCTCCGGTGGAATGAAATCCGAAATTTAAAAAGTCGCATTTCTGATTCTCTGGCAGGGTGGATAAATTTCCTTTTTTTTCTCCACGCTCTGTTCAGACCCCCTAGTTTGCTGGTCCACTCATTGCTGTAGCAGCCACGTGGCAGCGTGAGGTAAACAAAGTCCGCAGTGGCACTAAATTTAAAGCACCACGACTTCTCTGCTGTGGGGAGTGCAGGGTGCTGGAATCCTCCACCACTCCACTCGCCAGCCAGCTGTGGGGCAGCGGTAGGTGAACAGAGACCGCTGTAGCGCTATATTTAAAGCACAGCGGCTTTTCCATGGGGATGAGTTCATGGGCTGCTAGCCTCCTCCCTCACTCTCTCACAAAATTAAATAGATATCCATTCACATAGCTTTGTTAATTATATTAAACCAAATATTATTGTCCATATACATTTTTTCTACTGTATTCATTATACAGTAGAAGTAGGGAATTTGTGCTGCAACTGTAATTATAGTTGTTTTAAGTCCTTCATTTTATTTTTACAAATAATTGCTCAATTAAGAAATTGATTTCAAGCAGGGCATGGTAGTACATGCCTCTGATCCCAGGAACTTGGGAAGCTGAGGCTGGAGGATCTCAAGTTGGAGGCCAACCTCAGCAATTGAGTGAAATCCTGTCTCAAAATAAAGTATAAAGGGCTAGGGTGCAGATCAGTGATAGAGCGTCCATGAGTTCAGTATCACCAGAATCAGTACCTCCAAAACCAAAATTATTTCATATGTAATTGGTGATCATTCAATCAGCACCTACATCAAGATAGACAAAAGTTGTAGCTTATCCTTATGTAGATAGACAGTGCGTATAGCTTGTCCTTATATTCCCATTTAGTAGGCTATCCCTGCAAGTAACTGTTCTTAATTCTGTCTGCAGAGATAAGTTTTGTCAGTTTTTGTAATGTGCCTGTCAGATATCTTTCCTTCAGCATTATATTTCGGATATTTGTCATAGGTTTTACACGGAACACTTTGTAAAATGATTGACCTATATGCATAAAAAATTAACATCATAAAAGACCATGAAAGCATATGAACAAAAAACTGAAGGATTAGTCTAGATCAAAGGAAAAGCTGACCAAACAGGATTAAAATGGAAACCTTTGAATGTGAATGTATGCTTGTTAGTATTCTAAGTAATGTTAAATTTTTGAGTGTGAAATGATGGCATGATCATATCAAAGTATATATTCATACTGAGGAATTGAGCCCAGGGGTGCTTTACCACTGAACCACATTGCCAGCTCTTTTTATATTTTAGTTTGAGAAAGGGCCTCACTAAATTGCTGAGGCTGACTTCGAACTTGCGATCCTCCTGCTTCAGCCTCTTTAGACCCTGGGATTATAAGCATGAGCCCTACCTTGCCCACCTAGAAGTATATGCTTGTTCTTAGATGACATTATGATGTATTTAAAAGTCAATTGCTGTAAGATATGCACATTTCTTTAGAATAATTCAGTAAAAATAACACACACACACATAAATATGTGTGCGTGTGTGCATGTAGAAAAGAACAGAAAAATGTGGCAAAATGTTACAAATTGGTGAGGGATATATTGCTGTCCTTCGTGTTATCTTCTTACATTTTCTATGGTGTTGAAATTTTAAAATTCAAACACATGGGAGAAATAAGCACACATTGCTACATAATCCTAATTTTTAATATATGAGGAATGCGTTTTATATTGTGATGTTATGTAGCTTGTATGGTCATAGTCTTGGGAGTGTTTGGTAAGTTGGTAGAGGGGGCTCTTGATGGCCCTGTGATTCAGGTCTTCTGCCAATTTTCTGTGCTTCTTCCACAAAAGCTACAAAGACACTGTTGACTGACAGTTGGGAGAGGTAAGAGATATGAGACCCTAGAATTTCACAGTAGATAGGGTGTTGAGTGATCAGCTATTCAGATAATGCTATCTTAAAAATGTTAAGAAGTAGCAAGTATTCGGTTCAAGTTCACACAGTGGGTAAGAAGCTTCAGACCCTGTATTGCCATCCTGGCTTTCTGATTTCTAAATTGAGATTATTCTCACTGTACCATTGAAAATCTGAAAGCATGAACAGGAAGAATTCTGAATGTTAGGATAATACAGTAAAAAACAAAAACCAAAACAAAACAGAAACAGTTCTCCAGTTCCTCAGCTTTCCAGCTTTGCATTTGACTTCTGACCACATGTCAATCAGGCATTGTTTTCTGCTTGAGTTGGGAACATTTTGTACAATTCTTTAGAGAGTGTAATATCTTTTCTGTGTTTCATGGCCAGGAAGGTTGGGAGCTGTGTCTTGGCATGAAGTAAGATTTCTGAATGTTTATTTCTGTGTATTACATCAACAGTTTGCCGAATCATTGATTTTTTCCCTTTGATGGAGTTTCAGTACTGTCAGTAGAATATGCATCAGAACAGAAGGGAATTATCATGGTGTCAAGCATTATGGGTAATTTCATGTAAATAGTTCTGCTGAGAGCCGTGCTGACTTTCATGGCAGCAGGAAAAACCCCAAACAGAAGGCTTCCTTATGTCTGGTTTTGTTAATTTCCATTTAGTGGCTATTAGCAGGCTTCCTGGAAGTAGGTATGTTGAACCCTAGATACTCCTCCTGAACTTGAGAGTACTTTCTAGTCTCATTTATCCACTTCTCATGGAGAAAATTTTGTTTTTAATTTCTTTGTTTCTATTTTCTGTCTCATTCTGTTTACTTTTGTCCACTTCCCTGCAACCCTGAGAGGAAAGGGCATCTCCAGCGTTCCCTTTCCACGCTTCAGACTCTGACCTCAAATTTTGGATTTGGCTTGTATTGTTATAGTTGTTTAATAAGATTATTTCCACAGTAATATTCTCTGCTTCACTTAAAACTTTTCCCCATAGGATCCTGTGTGATGTTACAGGATGAACTCTGAACTAGCCACTGATGCCAAAACCTCAGTTTTGCCATTACTCAGTCCTGTGATCTTGACCATATTATTCCTAGCTCAGAAACCTTGAGAAATAGATTATGCATTCGTATGTGTCCAAAGGTTGTTTATTCTTAAAATCAATATAAAAATGTATTATAAAAGAAACATTTGTAAAATCAGTCCTTAATTCCTCGGGGTGAGTTGAGTTTTTTGTTATCTCATTAAAATATATCATCAAAACATTTCCTTATACTGACTGGCATGACCTTGTGGATTTGAACCCATAGATTTTGTTTTCTTCTTTCATGAGATCTATTTTCCTCAACTCAAATAACCAAGACTAGCCTTTTAAATCCCGTTTCAAAAAGACAAATACTGAAATTCACCAAACTAATTGATTTATGTAATATCTAATATTTGGTTGAACTAGACAAAGAATTAAGAACTTAAAAATCTTAATTTTAATGCCATTTCTTCCTATACAGTAATAAAATAGTAGATTAAAGATACTTTGTAAAGTAAAAAATGTTTGAAACATAAAAACAACCACTAAAAATATAAGTCCTGTCCTTCACTTATTAATTATTAAATGAATCACCTTTTGCCAGCCATTGTTTAAGGACCAAGACTACATTAATGAACAAAAGAAATGAAAATTCTTGATCTCATTCAGCATAGAGTTTAATATGTGCATTTGCTATATGTATGATATGAGATATATGTGAACCATACTCATTATTGGAAGGTGTAAGTGTTGGTAATAAAAGGAATTGAAGAAGAAGTGAAAGGGGGCTTGGAATTGCCTGAAGTGGGGTGGGGAGGTCATTGAGAAAGCGATAATTTGGGTGAAAATTTGAATATGTGAGAAACTGAACCATGCAATTGTCTGATGGAAGAACACTCCACAGAGACAAAAAGTTAGTGCCAAGTAGGGACATGCCTGGCATTTCGTAGCAACAGCAACTTGGCCAATTTGACTGACATTAGGGTAACAATGGCACAGTAGGAATTAGTCAAGGAGTTAGCCAAAGGCCAGATCATGTAGGTTCATTAAGCCAGGGAAAATTTTGAACTTTCCTCTGTGAAATGAAAAGCTATTGAGATATTCTGATTTACATGTTGAAGATATAGCACTTACTGTTGTTTGTTGAATGCTATTTGGGATGTTGGGTGTAGGGTAGGAGGAGTAGGGCAGGGGTGGAAGCAGAGAGTAGGTAGGAGGCTGTTGCAATTATCTTAGTGACAGCTGATGTCTTAGGGTGCTACACTTGAGAGTGGTGAGAATCAATTCTGGATGTATTTTGAAGGTAGAGTAGGATTTTATGATAAATTAGATGTGCTAAGTGAAAGAAATAAGAAGAGAATATACCACCACCATGAAACTAATTATTCTGTATAATTACATGCACTAAAAATAAAATAAAGGAAGAAGAATTATGGAGGACTCTTAGGTTTTTGGTCTAAGTCTTTGGAAAAATGGAATTGCCATCAACTTAGGTGGAGAAAATTGTGAGTTTGAAGATTTTGGTCAAGTTGGGACAATAGAAACAGTTTGGTGTTGCAAATTTTAAGTTTGAAATTTCTGCTAGATATCTAATTGGTGGTGTTGAGTCGATAGGTAGATCATGGACCAAAAGTTCAGAGGAAAGGTATGAGATGCAGATTTAGGTTTGAATTAGACTTGGTCATTAAGAGCCTGAAGTGGAGGAACCATCAGAAGAGACTGAGGAATGAAGTAGGCCGAAAACTAGGAGATGAACTAGGATAGTGTCCTTGATGCCTCATGATGACAGCCTATTAATGAAGAGTGGGTGACTCTCTGTGACAAGTCAGCGAAAGTATTGGATTTTATAAGATGTAGGCCACTGATGACACTGAAAGGAGAAATTTAATAAGTGATAAGTGTGAAGTAGAAATTTGTGTATGCAAAGGGAAACAGGGTAAAGAGGGTAGAATTAGAGGGAAAAGTAACTTCAAGAGACCCTTCCCACTGTTTTAATTTTGTTTTTTTGTTTTGTTTTGTTTTGTTTTGTTTTTGGTACCAGGGATTGAACCCAGGGGCACCTAACCATTGAACCACATTCTCCCTCTGCCCTTTGTTGTTGGTTTTTTTTTTTTTTTTGTGAGACAGGACCTTGATAAGTTGCTGAAGTTGGCTTTGAACTTGTGATCCTCCTGCCTCACCCAAAAGAGTGTGCACCAACATGCCCAACTCTCCACCTTTTTTAAAGATAATGATACCATGTTCACATGTTGAAGGGTGTGATCTAGCAGAGAAAGCATACTAGTGTAGAAGAAGGGCTGGGATTGCTGGATGGTTGTCCTTGAGTGCGGATGAAGAGAATCTGATGCACACATGGGGGGATTGTCCATGGAGAAATGGGCTGTTATCAATTTATAATTACAGGAGGAACCAAAGTATGTGGAAGTATGTTCCAGAAAATGGGTAAAAAGGCTGACACTTTTTGGAAAACCTTTGAATGCTTCAATTTTATCAGTGAAGTTGGGAGCAAGAATAGAAACTGATAATGAGGATGAGGGAAGAACTGAAGGCTTGGGGAGAAGAAAAAGGTTTAAAAAAAAGGTTCTATAAGCAACCAGGAGAATAGAAGGACGAGAGAAAATATACTATGAGAATTTGGCCACATTAAGGGTCCATTAGAAATTTTGGACTGTGAATGTGAGGTGGTCAGTAGAGTGATGTGATTTCTCCTACTTACATTCAATTATTTGGAAGCAGGTGTGCTACAGGTGGTAAAGAAATAGAGACTGAGAACCTATGCAAGGACAGTGTAGTTATATTGACTGGTAGTAGCATTTAAGTTGAGTAAGGAGAAATAGACATATTAACTTTATTTTATTTTATTTATTGCATTTCCTTTATTGCGTTTCCTTCTGTCTTTTTAATGTACAGAATAAATCGAGGTTTTTGCATGTTCATAATTACTCTGCATCGTGCCCTTACATTCAACATTATTTCATGTGTTTTAAACATATTCTAGTTTCCCAGTAGGTTAGAGTACATGTACCTAGGTCTCTTTTTGAGGGCATTTAATTTCGTGAGAAAGACTTCCAGTTTATTTTTTTCCAAATATTTTCTTTTCTCATTCTTCAACATGAATAGAATCCCATTCCCCATTTATAGCTTGATACATGGCCACCTGAAGTAAAGATTATTTTTGCCAGCTTCTTTATAAGGTCATGTGAGCATCTTTGGTCACTCAGGTGAAAGTGGAAGTGGTCTGTCAGTCATCTGAGAGTACAACCTCAAAAATAGAAACTATATAAATTTATATGGTAGAAGGAAACTGGTTTTTTTGACACTGTAGGGGTAATATTTCTACCTGAAATGACTATGAAAGAGAAATAGCTTATTTTATAAGTCAGTGTTATTGCAAATTTTTTTTTAGGAATTCACAGTAAATTATAGCCACTTCATAGTACAAAAGTCCAATACTTTTTCTTTCTTTGGCCAAATGTCCCTTTCCCTGTTTCTCTTTAGTCAACATGAGACTTTCTGAAAATAATACCAAAATGAAGAAAATGTATTACTTTAAAAAGGCAAAGGAAAATACATTCCCCAATTGTATGTGAGTTGTGATTCTCCCATTACTAACATTGAATCACAAATTGACATGCATATGACATCAGCACACTATCTAGAGTTTTCTTTTCCCAACTCCCTCTTCCCTCAGACCTATGGATTCTAAATACAGGTGTAATTTTCTACAGATGCTCTCACACGTGCTGTTATCTGCCAAGGGCAAATCCTAAACATCTATGTTTTGGGTATTTCATTGACTTTACAGTTTATTGGCAAGAAATAATTCTTGAAAAATTCCAGTAGTCAGTGAATCCCTTCGCATTTCTTGGTTCAAATCCTCAAAATAGCTTGCTTCTGACAAGAAAATTCTGATATGAATCAAATGTCACCATGATTTCCTCTATTTCCTATATCCCTCCAATGTACAGCTCAATTAAGTGGTTCTCAAATTTTAATGAATATAAAATCTTGATTAAAATGTACCTCACACAATCATAGTTTCCAGTCATAATTTGGTGGCTCTGGTAGTGAGATTATTCATTTTTAACTCTGATATGAGCACTACATGATCACATTTTGAGAATTTGTGTAGAGGCCTCTGTTATGGCTCCGAAAGCTCCTGGGTTAATACAGGAATATTCAGAAATGAAACAATCAGATTATGAGAGTTGTAGTCTAATTAGCTCATCCTCCTTTGAAAAGACTGACTGTTAACTGTAGGCAGATAGGGTGTGGCTAAAGGAGGTTGGTCATGCGGTGTGCCCTGGAAGGATTCATCTTCCCTGTAGCCCCTTCCTTTCTTTCTCCACTCCTAGCTACCATGAGTGGAGCAACTTCCCATTTTGTCATAATGATCTTCCTGACCTTGGGCCCAGAGCAATGGCCTCTGATGACCGTGGACTAAATCTCTGGAAACATTAGCCAAAATCAACCTTCCCTCCTCTAAGGTTTTTTTTTTTTTTAAGAGAGAAGGACAGTGAGAGAGAGAGAGAGAGACAGAGAGAGAGAGACAGAGAGAGAATTAATTTTTATTGAGTTTTTCACTTGGCTTTCTTTGATCTGACACGTCGTTGTGTATGTGGGTGCTGGGGTTTGAACCTGTGTATTTGCGCATGCTCGGCAAGCGCCATAACCCTGAGCCATTGTTCCAGCCTCCTCTAAGTTGTTCTTGTCAGGTATTTTATTCATAGTGGTGCAAGGTCGGCTAATGCAGGCTTCTCGAGGCTTGATTTAGACAATCTAATATGATGTTCCTGCACTTTCAAGGCTTGTGAAGAATGAATGGAAAGAGCACTTTTTCAAAGAGATTACTTGAAGAACTTTAGATTCCAGTTATAATTTCTCTTACTGCAAAAAGCATATAAGAAAATAGTGTGGTTCCCCTTGCTGTGTGAATTTTGAATCATACAGATCTCATTATAATCCTAGCATTTTTACTTCATGTTTAAATGATTTGGGCAAGTTATGTAACCAATGTACTCCTCCTTCACAGTGCCAGCTTGGAATACTGTTATTTGAATGCCTAGGGCCCTAGCTTTAATCGGTAACTGGTGTTGTTCCTGTATTCCCACCCAGCTTTCTTCTAATTTCTTTAGTTATCTGAAACATCTTGACCTCTAGAATTTTGTTCATCAATTGATCTTTCCAAACATTTTGATATCTCAGAACTGTGTTAAAACTGCCACCGAGTACGTCAGTTTTCAGTGTCGAGTTCAGTTGTCCTTGCATGTCTGATAAAATATCGTCTTCCTGCTGGATAGCAGCTGTGGTTGCCCCATCAGACCTGCTGGCTCTTGAGCTGAAGTCCCCTGTGTGGTTGCATTACCTCTGCTGACATAAAACGTCATTAAGGTTAGAATACTTAGCATGAGCAAATCCTGGAATCGATTCCCAGGACTGGAGAAAAGATCCTGAGGATTGTGCAAAAACAGAGATGTTTCTGTTTACTTTTCTTCAATCCAACTGTACTCAAATTGTCTGAGATGGAACAAATGGATGATCTTTACTGTCTTTCTCCATTGTTTTCCTAACACAATAAAATGAAAATTTCTGCCAAAACAGTAACTCTGACACCTGTGCTGAAACCCAAGTGCTCTTTCAATTTAGCTTTTATTTGGAGCTAAAAAAAGAAAAAAAAAAAGACTGGCAGTAATGTTTAAAGGCAAACCATTTCCCCTCAGGAGAATTTGACCCAAACAACACAGGGTGCATTATCAGTTGTGATGTGACCCCCACTTAGTGAAATCAATGTCCGTTTCTGTGGCTCTCACAGAGATGCACGGGGATGTTTGCCTCTTAATTTTATTGTTGTTTGTGTTGTCGAAAATACAAAGAGAAGAGCCAGGCTTTAATGTTGGAGGCTGGAATGGAAAAGACTATTTTTCTGGCTACTGGAGGTTCTTTTCCCTCTCTGGTTTACAGCTTCTGGAAAGATGTTGTCTGAGGATCAATATAACATACTGAGACACGGTTTAACTGCTTCGTGTTTCACAGCTAAGTGTGTTCCCACCACGGTTGTCAATTCAAACAGTGTTGGGGAAAGGCCTCCCTAACCTTAGTGTTCTGCTGACTACTCATTTCTTCTCCTTTTGTAGACATCTTCAATTTTTGGGACTTATTTTAAAAGACTTGAACTAAATTAAATTACTGTGTTTGGAGTTTTCTTTGGAATTTTATGAATCACTACATTAAATGTCTCCAATTTGTAGACACACACACGCACACATATGCACACACACACAAACACAGACCTCAGTTGTTGTAAAGTGGCAATTTTAAACAGGGATGAATTCAACCGCTTCATTCTTCTCCCACATTTGACAATATCTAGAGACGTTTTTAGCTGTACCAACCATGGGGCTGCAGCCAGCATCTTTTGGGAAGAGGCCACAGAGTTGCTAAATATTCTACAATGTGCAGGACAGACCCTGTAACAAAGAACCTTCTGTCCAAAGGTCAATAGTGTGGACATAGAGAATGCTTGGTGCAGAGCCTGACCTAAGGCTTCACCCACGGGAATGTATATTAATTTTTTTTTCCCATGAAAAATGAGTTCACCCATCATCAGTCAGTTGGAATGTTCCCAAGTAGCTCTCTGCATTATCTTTCCATAACCTCCTCCACTGCAAACCCAAAGGAGTTAAATCAGCACAAATATCCCAGGGGAGCCTGATTTACATATAAGGGATAGTTAACTCTGGCTTGATGGGCTCCCTGCACATCTATTCAGTAACCTCCTCCTAAATTATCATCCATTTGCAGAACTCTTTAGGGCCTACTCATTTCCCCTTTTCCGCCACCCAGAAAGCGTAGTGCAGACTTCTTCACAAATCCTGTAATACCACAAAGTCCCCTCTCTCTCTATTATTCTTAAGGCCTAGCAGGACTTTTTGTATTTAGGCGAATAAATACGCTACCAATAATCCAATAAAACCTTTACAGACATGGGATATAAACCACAGCGAAGAGCAGGACACAATCTATAACTGCTTGCTTCTTTTTTATAAACCCTGCACTTGAGCCCTGAAAGCAACACAAATCAAAGCTAATAAAAGCGCCAAGGTTTTACCCTTATTGTTCCTAATGGGTTGACTCACCCTACATTTGCTGCTCCCCAAGTGACCACAGGCTGTCTCTGTGCCCAGATGGAAGAGATACAAGCCAGCACACCCAGGACCAGGAAGAAGGAACTAATTTCAAGTATGTCTTTCATCGTGACAGCTTTCCACTGTGGTGCTCTATAGCCGCAGACAGAGGCCCTCACCTTGAGTAGTTGAAACAGGCTCATGTTTTGGACTCCCAGAGACAGCACAAAACAAAACTAAATCCCAGAACTCTTTTACTTTCGGTTGTATTTCAGTTTTTGACTTTATGATGCGCTGTAATGTTATAAATGAAAACATATTGGAACAGATGAATGTGAGTCACCTGATCAAATGCTTGTCCCAAAGCGGAGGGAGTAAAGGACACCACAGGAACAGCGTTAGTCTTTTCGCAGGAAAAGGTTTATCTTTGGCAAAACGATGGCAGGTGTGGCTGATAATCCAAGCACCAAGATTCTGTTCTGAGACATAAATCAGACGTTTCTATCGGCCAAGATAACATAAATGAGTAGGAAGTCAAGTGAAAAAGAGTGGATGGCTCTGTAGTCATATCGATATACAGTTGACTTTTGCTTTCCGTAGGGGATTTGTTCCAAGACCCCCAAGGATACCACAATCGAGACCTTTATGTAAAATGACGTAGTATTTGCATAGAACCTCTGCAATCCTCCTGTGTATTTTAAGTCATGTCTAGATTATAGATTATAATATCTTTTACAATGCTGTGCCAATCATTGTTATATTACATTGTTTAGAGAATGATCACAACAAAATTTTTTACAGATGCAGTTTTTTCCCCCTGAATATCATCAATCCACAGTGGGTGGAATCTAAGGAAGCCATGGACACAGGGGATCAACTGTTTATTTTTGGGCAGTCCTAAGATGTGGTCTGCCAGGCTGAGCCCCTCTATCAGACCATGCCTTTGTTTTTAATGTATCCTTGAAAACAAGCCATTAATAATGTCTCTTCACACTGGGACCCTGGCAAAGGCTTCATAAAGTATGTGGCAGTGTTTTTTAACTTTCTTGTTCAGAATCCACTT
The DNA here is from genome assembly GCA_004027875.1 of Aplodontia rufa. Classification (NCBI taxonomy): domain Eukaryota; kingdom Metazoa; phylum Chordata; class Mammalia; order Rodentia; family Aplodontiidae; genus Aplodontia; species Aplodontia rufa. The sequence continues at coordinate 47,310 of PVKS010009556.1, read as the reverse complement.
GAAGTCTTGGAGGAGAGAGGAGATGTCAAGGCAATATGTTGGTCTTCTGTTTTAATTCAACCCTCCTCCTATAGGTGCCACTAAAATTCTTCTTTGGGGAGGGCTGTGGTCATTGAACTCCCAGTCCTCTTCTTGGGGAGGTTTTCCTGATGACGCGGCCCTGTCCACCCAGCCAACAATGAAGAAACACAGATTACACAAAACTTTCCCCTGACCAAAGATGCAGCTACTCTCAAAATTAAATGAAAGCTTCAGATAACCCCAGGCACCAAGAGACTGACACTCCGGACTCCCACTGGAGGTTTTGCTTTGTGGTAGCTTAACATCTCAACAGCTTATACTTTTCAGTGCAATACTGCAGAAAAATAGATGAAAGATTTATGTTAACCAAGAACTTCTCACAGCTCACCAGGGAAGAGGATGCATCTGTCCATAAGGGAGGTACAGGAAGGGCTTAGTAGATCAATTGGCACTATTGTTCTGGATGTACCCAGTGGGACATTTCTGGGATGGAGCTCAATCTCTAGAAATGCATTCTTCCTTGGGAAAAGTATTAGCAAGGAGGGATAGGTGCACAGGGAATTTAAACTCATCTTGCTTTCATTTGTCTCTAAATTGTGAACATCTACTAACAATTTGCCTTCCTATTGTTTCCTAATAACTGAGCACAAAATCAGGAGATAGAAACTGGACTGGTCTATTGACTCTGGGTTTTATTTAACTACCAATTTCTGCACTGATATCTCACTAGTATTTGATAGAAACTGAATAAACATAGAATCTTTAAGTATCTACAAACTAACATTCTGAAGTAGGAAATCAATATTTTCTTGTTATTTTTCTTTCTCTTGTCTTTCCTCTTCTTTTATTTCAAAAATATTTATTAATAATCTTATGCATAACTCTGGGTAAATCTAACTTCTGGAGGATGCTTCCTCACTATCATGTGTTTTGACAAGAAGAACATATTTACTGAAAAAATTAGAAGTGAGGGCTGGTTTGGTGGCTCAGTGGTTACAGTGCGAGTACGAAGGTTCAAACACCAGCATCAGGTATACAATGAAGTGTCATAGCAACGAAAGCCACATGAAAACTAAATAAAATTGATTCTGTCTTTCTCTCTCACCGTCCCTCTCTTTCTTTAAAAGAAATTAGAAATGGCACTCTGTGTTATTACATATCCAATAAACGTCATTGCTGGTGGTGGTAATTATTGGAAGGGAAATTGTTTTAGACTTGTAGTAGTAAGGAAATGCTTCATGAAGGTACATAATTGCGATACATTAGGAAGAGAAATAATCAGTGAGTTAAAGGTGGAGTTGGGGTAACCATCATGAGGAAATTCTGGCTGTGGACTTAAGAGTGTTTGGCTGGAACGATGAGTTCCTACAGGTAGTAATTGTGGTTTGGCAGAAAGATTAACAGTTCAAATATTGGGCAAGACATCAATTTCTTCATCTATTAAATGGAGATAATAATGCTTGACCAAGAGTGTTAGTGTAAATAGGTGGAATAGATAATGATTTTAAGAGAGCCTACCATAGCACTGGATTCTTTTTGGCAGTCTCTGTAAGAGATCAACTCATGGAGGTCTTTGTTTGATGAGTTTAGACATTGTCTCACTGGTCTTTGATGATGAAAGTTGTGATTCATGGAAAGCCCTTATTCTTTGTTAACTCCTGTACCACTAGTAGAGGTTGAGAACTATGTACACATTAACTTTTACTTCAGTTATTTAAAAATTATGCTTCTTTTGAACATCAATAATACGTCTACAAAGGAAGAGTATCCTAAAATTTTTTTAAAATTTTATTGGTTCTTTTTATTTATGCATAATATTAGGATTCATTTTGAAATAAGTATAAAAGCATAGAATATAATTAGTTCTAATTCATTCGCAGTACTTCCCCATTCCCTCTCTTCCTCCATCCCCCATTCTCTTCCCTCTATGGTACTGTTCTTTCTGCTTTTGACTTTTAGTCTTTTTTCGATTAGTGTCTTGTGCATGTACGTGATGGTAAGATTCACTATGGCATATTCACAGATGTCCATAGCAAAGTGAGATAAGATTCATTCCACTGTCTTCCCTACCACATTCCCCTTTCCCCCTCTCTTCCCTTCATTCTACTTCATCTACCCTGCTGAACTTTCTTCTGTTTTCTATCCACCCCACTCTCCTGGCATTTTAGAGAAAACATTTTACCTTTTGTCGCTCCCCGCAACGTTCTGGAGTGGGGTGCGGGTGGAACGACCCGGACCTGGGCTGTTCCCTGGGAGCCGACAGGACAGGGCTGGGGACCGGGGCAAGGAGTCGCTCCCCGCAGCATTCCAGAGCGGGGAGCAGGCAGAACGACCCGAACCTGGGCCGTTCCCTGAGGGGCCGAGTCAGGAAACTGGGAACCGGGGGAAAGGAGTCGCTCCCTGCAGCGGTCCTGAGTGAGGAGCGGGCAGAACGACTGGAACCTGGGCCGTTCCCTGAGGGCAAGGGGGGAAAGGACTGGGAACTGGGGGAAAGGTGTCACTCCCTGCAGCACTCCGGAGCGGGGAGCGGGTGGAACGACCTGGACTTGGGCCGTTCCCCAAGGGGCCTAGTCAGGAAGGGTCGGGGAGCCGAGAAGGAGAGGGCGATTGCCGGTGGCCGGAACACGGGACCTGCATCTTCTACCGCTGCTGATCTCTCCAACGTCTCTGCTGATCTCTCCAGTTCTATGCTTCTTCTCTGCTTTCCTCCTTCAGGACAGGGCTGCTTTCCTCCTGCCTGCCTTCTTCTCTGGTTCTATGCTTTCTTCCTTCAGGACACGGATGCTTGCTCTACCTGACTAGTCACTACCCTATTTATCCATTACAACAACCAATAAGGGTACAGTGCAAACACATTTATCCAATTGTAACAAATGAGTGGCCAAATAGCTTAGTCATGCGGTCAGGCAATTTGCTAATTACGAGCCAGCTGGACCCCTTAGAGTTGTTTACCACCAATTCTTTTACAAGCCAGCTGGGCCTCATGTTGGGGATCCCAACACCTTTGACTTTTTGGAACTGTTTTATTTTACTTAGCATCATAGTCTCCAATCAATCCATTTATTGGCAAATAGCATAAAATCATTCTTCTTCATGCCTGAGCAGTACTCCATTTTCTTTATCCATTCACCTGTTGAAGGGCACCTCAGTTGTCTCCATAGCTTGGCTATTATGAATTATGATGCTATAAACATTGATGTGGCTGTGTCAGTGCAGTACATTGATTTTAAATCTTTTTAATATACACTGAGGAGTAAGATAGCTGGGTCATATGGTAGTTCCAGTCATAGTTTTCTGAGGAATCTCCATACTGCTTTTCAGAGTGGTTACACTAATTTGCAGTTCCACCAACAATGTATGAGTGTGCCTTTCCCCCCACATCCTCACCAAAATTTCTTGTTATTTGTATTCTTGATAATTGCCATTCTGACTGGAGTGAGATGAAACCTCAATGAAGTTTTAATTTGCATTTTGCATTCCTCTAATTGCTAGAGAAGTCAAACATTATTTCACATATTTGTTGGCCATTTATATTTCTTCTTTTCACAAGTGTCTGTTTAATTCTTTTGTCCATTTATTCATTGGATTATCTGTTTTATTGGTGTTAAAGTTTTTTTTTTAATTTGAGTTCTTTGTGTGTCCTCAGTATTGATGTCCTGAAAAGCAGATGGAAAAGATTTTGTCCCATTCTATTGGCTCTTTCTTCACACTCTTGTATCCTTTTCTGAAAATAATCTTTTAAATTTTATGTCATCGCATTCATTGATTTTGATTTTACTTTAGGATGTGGACTTTAGGAGTCTTGTTAAGGAAGTGAGTTCCTGAGCCACCATGTTGGAGTGTTGGGCCTGAATTTTCTTCTAGCAGGTGCAGGATTTCTGATCTAATTCCTAGGTCTTTGGTCCACTTTGAGTTGACTTGTATGCAGGGTGAGAGATACGGGTTAAATTTTATTCTACTGTGTATGGATTTCCAGTTTTCTCATCACCATTTGCTAGAAAGGCCATCTTTTCTTCAGTGTGTATTTTTGGCACCTTTGTCTTGTCTCAGATAACTGTATTTATGTTTGTTTGTCTCTGTGTCTTCTATTCTGTTCCACTGTTCTTCATGCCTATTTTGGTTCCAGCACCATGCTGTTTTTGTTAATATAGCTCTGTAGTATAATTAGAGATTTGGTATTGCAATGCCTCCTATATCACTTTCATCACTAAAAAAATAAAGATCGTCTTGGCTATTCTGGATCTGTTATTTTTCCAAATGAATTTCATAAATGCTTTTTCTATTTCTGAGAAGAATGCTGTTGAATTTTGATGGAAATTGCTTTGAATATGTATAACACTTTTGGTAGTACAACCATTTTGACATTATTAATTCTGCCTATTCGAGAATGTGGGAGGTTTTTCCATCTTCTAAGGTTTATTTTTGTTTCCTTCTTTGGTGTTCTACAGTTTTCATTGTGCGGGTCCTTCACCTCTTTCTTAACACATCCACTGGTGTTTAATAAAAAGTGCATCGTTATCATCCTGGGACTTCAGGAGTTTGCATTATTTATGACATCTTTCCCTCTAACACAACATTGTGTAGTTCTAAAGCAAGTGACTTTCACTTACTGAGGTTTTAATTACAAGTTGTTCTTTTCATTGAAGGGAGTGTCTAGGTCTCCTCCCCATAACCAGACTTCAATACTGAATTTCTGAGGGCTTTATGCATCAAAAATAACAAAATACCTTGTAACATATGATACAATTATTATGTATGCCAGCATTTTGTGACTATGACTAAAATACCTGCTAAGAACAACTTAAAGCATAAAAGATTTATTTTGACTCGTGCTTTCAGAGGTCTCAATCTATGGCCAGCTGACTCATTGCAGAAACATCACAGTGGAAGGTGTTAGTGGAAGAAAACTATGCACTCGGCTCCTGGCACCTGCAGCAGAAGGAGAGGCCAGAAAAAAGAAAAAACTTTCCAGGGCTCACCCCCAGTGACCTACTTCCTCCAACTAGGTCCCCCTTCACAATAGGCCATTTAGTCTTCAGTGGATTGACAGTTTATCCACACTTGATGGATTAATCCACTGATGAGGTCAGAGCCCTCATGATCCAATCACTCCCTCAGAACTTTACTGCATTGAGAGCCACGCTTCCAACACATGAGCTTTTGGAGGGACATTCCGGATCCAAATCACAACAGTTCTGATTGGGCTGAACATTGATTCCTATAACCTAGTTTCTCTCCCTCCTGTCCTTTTCCCTTATTCGTTGAAGATTTCTGTGTTCCTCAGGTCACAGCTCTTGGGGAGTTTCTCTCTCACCTCCCTTCCTTTCCATTGTTTAACCTGCTAGACCGGCTAGAAACGGGAGTCGGGGCAGGGGTGTAGGGTGCTGAAGTGGATCTTTGTGGTGTGAATCTTTGTCTTATGCTGCATCTTCTTTTAATAATAAACTGCTCTCAGTAGCATTTTCCTTCTTAGTTAACAATAGAAGAACCCTTTCTTTCTCTGGAGTCTTACCTAAAGGATAGAGTGGGTTAGAGAGAGGTCGGATAATCCCAGGTCTCCACATTAGCATTGAAAGACTAATAAACTGAGAGGTTTTTTGTTTTGTTTTGTTTTGTTTTGTTTTGATTTGCTTTCTCCTCTCCTTTCCTTAGTGATGTCCTATTTTTCTTTGCTTTCACTGGTACCTAATTTCCCCACCCTCTGTCTGCCCTAGCCATGTTGATTCCAAGGCTTTACTTTTTTTTGAAGATCACCAGGTTTCTTGTATGCCAATTGTTTCCGAGGCCCTCACCCTCCTCATTTATCAGTTTAATTACTCTTGCAAATATGCTCAACTGTCCATCCCAACCCTTCCACGAATCCCTAAGCAGCTTTAAGTCTCCCACAGCATTTCAAAGAGGGAAAGCGGAGCTGGAACAAAACCAAATACACAACTGTGAAACCCACCCGAGTCCCTTCTGGCCAATCTGTTTCTAGCCCTAGTAAAAGTCAGTATTGGCCTGCTTCTTGTCACAAGCTTCCCTTACTTCCAGAGATTTTCTGATTAGTATTCTGAAAGGGTGTTCTAAAACGGCATTAGTGGGAAATCATACTGTCAATTTATTTATACTCAGCCTCAGGGCAGAAGCACAGCATGCGGAACGCTATTGAGATGCAGACAATTCTTTTTGACTACATGTATGTATATACATATTGACTGGAGGTGATGTTTAGCGTGGAAATCCATTGCCCTGAGGGTGGTTGCAAAAGTGACTAACAGTATGATATGAAAGTACCAGAGAAAGAATTAGTATTGCCACAGGAACTCACTTTTTCAAATTTGTGGTTAATTTGCCCCAGAAATGCTGTTCCCTATGTGTAAAATCACTGTGTTCTTTACATGTGGACTTGCTTGACCCAAGTCTGAAGGGAAGGGAGGAGCAACGGTGTCTGGTGAGCTAGCAACTGTGGTGTCTTGCTGCGAAACACCCTGGCCTTGGGAAAAGGGAGCTGAGTGTGAGCTCCAGCTCTCTTTTATGTTGAGCATTCAGAGACAGGATGTTTAACTTCTCTGAAGCTCATCTTTAAATTGTTGTAAGTTGGAGCTTGGAAACCATAGTTGATGGGAGTTGGGTTCCTTCCAAGATACTCTAAAGCATAAGCAATATTTTGAATAGTTACATTGATGATGGATGGATCAGAGACCTTGTTAGGTTGGGATCAATTCTCTGGTCAGAAGATGCATGTGCATTCTCACTGAACCAGAGATGTGTGACTTGTGTAAGAGGAAGACAGGAAATGGAAGCTTCATCCATCGGAGCCAGCTAGACTATTAAAGATATGCCAGCCACAGTAAGGGAGAAGAAATGCTCTCTAGGGACCATGTAGCAATGACTTAGGACAGAGTTCTTTCTGCCTATGTCAAGAAAAATGGAGATGAGAAGACCCATAGATGGGAAATTCCAAAGAACACAATTCTACCCCTGCCTCAGCCAGTCCCAGTCAGAGCGCAACTGGAGCCACTATTTGAGGTTGAAGATTCCCCCTTTATGGGTTCTGCTTGGGTCTCACTGATAGGAACCCAAAGAGTAGTAAATGAGTCGGAGGAGGTAATACCTCACATCTGCCTTTCCCAACCCCTCCCACTGAAGCTGCCTGCTCACTTCCAGCCTCAACTAGGAAGCCTTGCCTTTGCATAAAGATTAAAATATCTATTTGTGTATTGCACAGGATTTTTCAAATTTGATTTTCTATCACGTAAGAGGTGGAACTCATGAGATCTGCCTAAGAGTTCAAACAGGAGCATCAGGAAAAGTATATGAGCCCTAAACCTCCACTTAATTAATATTTAACAGTAATACATTAATAGCCATTGTAAAATCAGTGTAATTTTGTTTACTTTTGGATGTTATACACGGGGTCATTAACAAGAGGAATCTCTAGTGTTGTAAGATTGATGAATGAGATAATTTAAAGTACAGTGATTTTTTTTTTAATTTCCCTAAACTAAGTAATTGCCCATGACCAGGACTCTGAAGATAAAAATACTATAATCTGGTTGGCAGGTGGATCTGACACAGCCTTACCTTCACGCCCAAGAGCAGGGGTTTCTCTCCTGGGCGCACCATCGGCTGCTGTCCTTGTAGGATTTCAGCAGCACGCTCCTGTTTTCCGCTACCCGCGGCTTCATCATGAACTTTCTAAAGCCTTCCATTGACAAGGCATCCCTGTTCTTTAGCCAACAATAGACTCTAACCGGAACACTTCCCCTTATGTAAAAATGAGACAGCTAAAGGAGGTTGGAGACAGGCAGGAAGAAGCCAGGGCTGATTGGAAGAGCTTTCATTAAAAAATAAAACATTTCTCCCCGTTTGAAGTAAGCAAAGTTCACCAGCTAGTGTTCTGCTTGCTGGGGTTTCCAGCTGTTCCCTCCTGAGCACTTGGGTATCAAAGCCCTGTGAGCCTACAGCAGGACTGTTTGCTCTGTTGCCACAGCAATTACAGCCTGGCAGTGCTCAGGTCTGCTACCGTTTTCATTACTAATATTACTTCTTTGCTCATGGATTCTGAAGGCCTCCCTACACAGACAAACCCTGGGGAGTCACCCAGCCACAGGCCCAGCATTTGCAGCCTCTGCTCAGTGACTCTTGGATTGATATGAATTTAGCATATTCCCTTTATCTGGTAAGCAGAACCAAAGATATCTAGACTTAACCCACAGGAAAGAAGGTTTCCTGCAGAAAATGTCAGTTTTCTACTCAGGCAGGAGCAGGCTAGAGGAAGTAAAGTATTTCTTTTTATTTGAAAAGATCTACCATCTATATTATTGGATCAGGTCTCCCTCCCTGCTCTAGGCTGAGAGGCATTTTCAGCGCAGAACTGTTTGAGACCCAGACTTAAAGCCTGGACAATGGATTCTGTCATTATACTGCACACAGCAAAAATAATTTTCATAAATAAATTCATGAAAAGAAACAAACAAATGCATTTCCTCTTCAGAATAATCAGAATGTTTTGCATTCTTATTGTGTCTATTTACATGCATCACCGTCTTTTCAAATCTATTGGCAATTGGGTAGGTGCCACCAGGTGAAGACATCAAAGTTTCCAAATGATTAAGAAATAATCTTTTTTAAGGTTAATTATATTAATAATCCAAAGTTGTCAATAACATTTTTATTGACTTCTTAGTTCAAACATTTTAAAATTAACCATTATTTCTTAATTTACTTATTGACTCAATATAAGAGTTTTGCACAGCAATCTTATTGCTTTTAAGCTTTGAATGATGATTTTTCTCTGCATTTGGTCAGGCCTCATTTACTGAACTAAATATAAAATTGTTATATTGCTTTTGGTCAGATATTATCTTTTGGATCATAACAGCAAATCCTAGCCACACATAAATCTGCAGTCCTAAATGCATCCAAACCCCTATTCCTATTTATATTTATTTTCTGCCTAGTCAGTCCCTTTCCAAAGTAAAGGAAAACAATGAAAGTATCAATTAAGGAAAGTTTTAGTGACTGGAATGCTCACAACTTGAAAGCCTACTGGGGCCACGTAGATAACACAAATGCAAGGGAGTGAGCAAGAAAAAAAACAGTTTGTTGAGCTGTTTATGTTGCTATTCCCACTTACTTATAAACCCTTAAAACTCTCTGCTGGGGAAAGCATAACATCTATATTAAGTGTATGCAGAGGTACACATGTTACAAAGTCTGTTCTAAGCTAGAGGTTATTTTTCCTTTAACATCAAGGTGTTTCCCATTTTAGTGAAGTCCTATCTTCCCTGGAAGGCTGTAAGATCCTTGAAGATTGACATCTTTTCTTATCCTTTTTTGATGATCTTTTAAAGACCCAAACAGAAGTCCAAAGTCATACCCTGTGACGAATAACTGTGCTAAGGGCATAAGAATGAAGGTGATCTTTTGGGGGTGGTAGGCGCCTAAGTCACGCTCAGGAGTTGGGATCTTGTTTCTTTCAGCTCAGCTCCTAGAACAGGATTTTGTGCATAACGAGAGCTAAATAAATGTCCATTAAACAAATGAATGGGGCTGGAGCAGTGTCTCAGTAGTTTCCCCACTTGCCTCACATGTGCAGGGACGCGGGTTCGAACCCCAGCATCACATACACAACCAAATGTCATAACAATGAAGCCACATGAAAAACTAAATAAAATTGATTCTCTCTTTCTCTCTCACTGTCCCTCTCTCTTTAAAAAAAATAAGTAAAAGTTAAAAGAGTGAGTGGACAATAGGATCTCACATCTATTTGCTTGTGATACTAATGCTGACCCAGCCCTGTTAGCAACCTTCACAAAACCCTGTAATTCTTCAAGAAACTAGGGAAATCCCTTAAAGCAATGGCTATGCATGAAATCTACATACAACTTGAGAGCAATCATCAGCTGTCCACCAAGCTTTATTGGCTCATGAAACCCAATTAAAAATCTCTTGACAAGTGCAAGCTGCAGTCTCTAGATACACTATGGTCTAGGTTTCTGGGGGATTTGCTAAGTTCTCAGCAGAGTACAGACTCCACAAGGTGCTCTCTGGTCCCTTCAAATGGTCAATGGCTCTATATGACTTTCTGACCAACTTCTCTGACTAGGTAAATGGCTCTTTTGGGACGACTTCTCTCTGCTCCAACCTCTGAATTTTCTTTCTTTGGTTTGAATTTTACTTTCCATATAAATTATGTACACTAGGAATACTATTCTTTTATGTAGTCTTACTCAACTACTTTAATTTTATATAGAGATAAAGAGATATAGCCTTTATTGAATGTCAGTAATACTTGCCTTTCTGTGTTTTATCCATATCAGATTGACTAGGAAAACATGGTGAAAAGTAAAGATTTCCCTCAGAAGGAAGACAGTGAAAACTAAGCACAGATGAGTGGCATTTATGTCTACATATAGATGCATAGATACACACACATGTATTTGTGATTAGTTCCAGTTCTGCTATGTCTCTGAGTGTGATGTTATGTGTGGTAAAACATGCCTGAAATAATTCACATTTATGGAGCCCTTACTCTGTGCCTCAATGCAGGGCACTTGTACTTTATGTCTTATGTAATCTTCACAGAAGCACTTTAGTGGTAGTTAACAATTTCCCATTTAAAGAATGAGGACTTATGGGAAGGGACTAGGGGAGCTGCAAATATTGTACAGTACAATTTGACCTCTGAGATATTAAATAGTTCCCATGCAATAATTAAAAATAGGAAAAGTCAAAAGTATATAATCAAAGGGAGATCCGTAGAGGAAAGGGACTGGGGAGTGGGGAGTGCTAAAGGAATTGGGTCAAAATATGTTATAGTATGTGGATGTATGAATGTGTAACAATAAGTCCTTTCAATCTGTAAGCTATAATGCACCAATAAAACGTTAAAAAGAGAATGGGACTATTGAAGTTGAGGGAGTTTTGTATCTTGAACATGGTCATTTGGATGGGAAATGGCAGAGTTAGGATTCATATCTCAGAGAGCTGATTAGCAGCACATTCTCTTTGCACTTCTCAAAACAGAGGCCCTCTTGGGGTGTCTATTTAGGAGCTATTCAAAGTATGTGCAGCCCCATTGTTCAGAAACTTTTGGCTCTTTTGTTCTTAAGAGTTTGGACTGAACATAAATGAACACAATCACGGTGTTTCCTTCACTGATAAAATCAGATGAACTAAAAGCACATGCTTCATTATATGACTGATTTACCTTCTGACCCATGTTAGAAATGAAATCAAACACAGGGTCAGATGTGGGTGAGCAAGGCAGAAATTTTTCTTTGGCTAAAGGGTGAAAAGAAAAATGTGCACAGAAACAGGAAAATTAAGAGGTTTTAGCTCCAACCTGATGTGATGCTGCCCAGCACTCTGATTGGAGGAGCTCAGGAGTCAAATCTATGTGATTGGCTAAGGTAAGGTAAAGGCAGGTACAAAGAGGAAGTAGGCCACGACTGGGAGAGGGTGTAACACCAGAAAAAAGTAGACATGTGTAGGTAGAGGTCATGGGAAAGAGATGGCGGATATCAGAAGGGGTCCTGGTAAAGAGGTGGGCTTACACAGGGGAGGGAGTTACTATCTTAAGGGGGAAAGGCAATCTGAAAATGGAGGTAGTCAATACTACATTATAGTCTTTAACTTTGACAGAGAAGAAAAACATAAATCTTACATCCAGGCCTCTTCTTTCATCACAGAAAGAAATTCATAGACATTTCACAGTCAAGAACTAATCTGTCAATCACACTTTGAGAAGCACTGGATATGACTATGATGGTATTCCCACCCAGCAAAAACTGTCTATCATCCAGCATGACCAAGGAAGAAAGTATAAAGGATCATTCTCCTGGTAGACATCATATGCACAAGAGAGTTGGGAGCTGCTAATTCATGTTAAAGTTTTGATTTGCATCTCATCCTTCTCATTTCCTAGGAGACTGGGTACACATGGATGAGCTGATGTGGTGCTGTGGCTAGGACTGATATTCTACAAGTTTGCATTGGGAAGACCATGTTGTTAGTGGGTTAAAATAGTTCTACACATTTGGAAGCCCTTACCCACTCCTCCACTAATCTGGTCTCCCCTACCCCTCTTCAGTGATCCTCAAGGACCATGTTGGATTTCAGAAACCAAAGAGCTAAAGCCACATAAAGCAAAGCTTGCTCCTTTGCAATGACCAGAATCTGTTCAAATTGTCACTGTCCTTCCCAGGTAAATTTTTCAAAATGATGGCTATAATACATGGATATGTTGAGGATAGAAACACCTTACCACTTCTTCCAATATGTGGTATGAGAAGGAAAATTCAAACTTAGGTCTGAAAGAACCCAGAAAGTCACAGAGTTAGAGAATTACCCCTTTGTCATTACATAAAATGTCCTCAGGAAGGATTTGGGAGCCAAGGATAGCGCTAAGGGATCAAAGAGTTAGAGGGGTCAGTGAGTGGAAAATAGTGAAGAAGAGAGGTCTTCCGGACTGGGATTGCCTATGTATCTGTTCCATATTGAGAGAATCCCATGGTCTTTTGGTAGATACATGGGGAAGAGAATGGGGAATCTGGAACGGAGAACTACTGGGATATGTTACCTGTAAGAAAGGATGACCTCCAGGTGTCTGGAAATTGGGTGGACAAAAAAGTGATGTGTACAACCTTGTGTGTTGACATGGATGGTTGCCTCGAGCCAAGGGACTATTTTTGTCACCCTGGCTCTACTAGCACCTGACTACATAATCTTACCTAGCATTGTCGGTTTACGCATCTATGAAGCAGAAAGGCAGGCTTGCTTTTCAAACGCTAGGCTGTCTAATGATACAATCTCTGATTCACATTTATTCTCATATACGTGTTCCAAAAAGACACGGAAAGGCAAACACAAAGGACCTTGCTGTCTGCTGTGTGGTCATTCATGTTGTGGGGACAATTTCTCTAATGAAAGAACCAGAGGATCCAGCACAGAAATGAAGGGCACATTTGAAATCCAGCTCACACCTTCAGCCCTGCTGGACCAAGTGAATCTATGGCCTTTTTGCAGTTACTAAGGAAACTATTGTCAGTAATGGAAGTGGAAGCTTGTGCTGAAAGGATGGACACAGAGGGGGCTTTGTACAGAGAAGCCCATCAGATAGAGTCTGGCAGAGACACCAACATGCTTGGTGATTGATTCAGTCCCCAGCACGAAAGCATTAGAGTCCATTTGATGGGGTCGATAACGGGGGATGCTGCAGAGCCCATCCACCCTCCCCCTTCTCTCTCTTCTCTGCCACCTATTAGAGTTCTCAGATCTGCATGGCTGGATTGGCTCAGTTTTAACTTCTCTGCTGAGTGTATGTCAGGGCAGGGGATGTAAAACTTAATCCAAGTCTCTCCAAACCAGTTCAAAACTCCAGACACTGTCCTTTAACTCACGCTGGCATTTTTGTAAAGATTATGAGAATATTTCTAGGGACAATATCAAAGAAATGGCTATATCATTGCTGTATATTTACTAGATCTTAAGTTGTAAGATATTTGCACCAAAAGAAAAATTCCACAGGCCTAGTGACTACAGAAATTAAATATAATTTAGGGGACACCTGGTAGGTCATGTGCAGGAAAAACAGAGGCTTAAGAAGCTAGACATGCCTAGCCAACTTGTCCTCTTGCCATTTGTCATTATCAAGTATTTAAATTAAAATACTTAATTTAAATTTAATGAATCGCAAAGTTAATTTTAAATTACTTTTACTTTACTGGAATTTACCTTTTATACAAAATAATGTTAGTTTAGATATACTCCTCTTTTCAGACTTGTATGCATTGCTCAAGTAACTATAAGAGGTAAAACCAATTATTTTTCATGATCAAAAAACAATAAAGGAGGGGCTGGAACCGTGGCTCAGCGGTTTTGGTACTTGCCTGGCAAGCACGAGGACCCGGGTTCAAACCCCAGCACCATGTACACAACTAAGTGTTAGAGCAACTAAGGCCATGTGAAAAACTAAAAATAAAGTTGTTTCTCTCTTTCTCTGTCTCTCTCACTGTCCCTCTCTCTTATAAAAGAAACAATAAAGGAAAGATGCAAAATACTGAAATCATGCAACCTCACCATGCATTTCTAACCACTATTAACAGTTTAGTGTATAAGTATCACTACTTTTTTTTATTGTACTGGGTATTGAACTCAGGGACACTTAACCACTGAGACATATCCCCAGCCTTTTTTATTTTATTTTTTTAAATTTTTGGACAGGGTCTCACTAAGTTGCACAGGGCCTTGCTAAGTAGCCAAGGTTGACTTTGCACTTGCAATCTTTCTTCCTCAGTCTTCTGAGCTGCTGGGATTACAGGTGTGTACCACCATACCCAGCACGTTGTTTAATTAAGACCAAAATGGATAGATACACTGTACTCTCACCAACTTATTGTGTCTTAACACTACATCATGCCTGTATCTCCATGACATTGGCTGTTTCAAACACATCATGGTGTTAACATCTATGATATGAATACTCTCACGTTTATTGGACTGGTAATTTAGTGAGATACACGTAGGATTTTCTCTATTGCTCATTTTTTTATTGTTTTCTTAATATTGATTTCTGGAGTTTGAGTTGTGAAAGCTTTGGAGATACATTTCCAAATTGTCCTTTGGAAATACTGCAGTGATACACACCTCCACTAAAGACAGTGTCTAACAGTGCCTGATTCCAGCCCTTTGCCAGAAGATTATGATTTGGAAGGTGAGGGTGAGTTAGGATTTAGAAGGAAATCAATTTTTATTTTTTTGATCATTCCTACTTCCCTTTATGGTTTGTTCCTATGCAAATATACATTGAAAGATTTTCTTCTGCCTAGAGGTGATAAAATATGTGAACTTATATTTTAATACTTATCGTTTAATTTTTTGAACATTTAAACCTTCAATCAAAAAAGAATAAGTTTAAAATTTGTGGTAAGAATTTTCCCTAACCAAATGGTTTTGCTTTTTCTTCATCATAGAACATTTCCTGGTAATTTGAAAGCACATTTATCACATGCAAACCTTTACATTTTCCAAGGTCTTTTGTGTTTTTGAACTCTTGCCTTGATCTTCCTGCCATGTTCTGCATCAATATAGTAACATTTAATTACAGGAATGCGTTAGAGATATTTTGGTTTTGGTTCCAGACCCTTACAATAAAGCAATTATTGCAATAGTGTGAGTCACACAATTTTTTTATTTCCCAGTGCATATTAGAGTTGCTTATGCTGTATCGTAGTCCATTAAATGTGCAACAGCATTATGTCTACAAAGGACATATTTTAATTAAAATATACCTTATTGCTAAAAATGCTAATGATTATCTGAGCTGTTAGAAAAATGGTGCTAATATACTTGCTAGAAGAAGACTTGCTTTGAGGCTTAAATTTGAAAAAAAAAAAGAAGTATCTGGTAAGAACATTTAAACAAAGCACAATAAAAAGAAGTAGGTATGCCTATAGCAAAGCATGTAACAGGGTGTTCCATAAGAGAAACCATAAGAGAAAATCCATATTATTATATTTTATTCTTTATTTCAAAATTTGTGGAATATTCTTGCCATGTGGTCTTCTAAAGTGAAATTAGTTTGCCAAGCTTGGAAATTCTCCTTGGTGTTTTGATTTCCTATGCTTTTATACACTAATATGAAAGGAATGGATATTGCACGGCATTTGGTCTTGCTTTCTCAGAATTCAGCATATTTCTTCATTTGTTTAAACTTTCCTTGTTATCTTCTGGTAAAGTCTGAAAAATTAGCATACAATCCTTGGATATTTATTACTAATTCCATTCTCAGATATTTTGTAGTTAGATTGCTATTGTGAGTGGAATTCTTATTATACTTAATAATTTATTTTGCTGGTTTATAGAAATAAAATTGATTTTTGTATATTTAATTTGTAACCTTGTCTACTCACTCAATTTTTGCCTTATATCTAATAGATCTTGTGTTCTAGTTGACTTCTTTGGTTTGTTTTAGCATATAATCAGTCTTCAAGTAATGATAATGTGATTCCTTCCTTTCATCTATTTGTGATTCATTTTTCTTTTCAAATTGCCTGAAATTTTTCAAATGATGGTAAATAGTAGTGGTAAAAACAGGCCCTTGTTTGGGCCGTAACTTTAATAAGGACTGTGCTTTAACTATCAGTTTTCTTCAAGTATTTGCTCTTATTATTGATAATAATGGATAATTCTATAATGTGCAATGATCAAATGTTAATCTAAATTTTATTTTCATTACTCACTGAAGTATTTCAGCAGCGCCATGAGCTACATATTATTGCTATTATTTCCATATATGAGAAAATGGAGGCACTGCAAGATCTAATGATTTCCTTGGCAGTCTGGGCCCCAGGGTCTATATCTACACCCATTGTACAAAATGCCCTCTGATGTAGAGCGCATTCTTGTGGGCTTATACATCACTAACAACTTGTGTCAGAAAGTCCTACATCCATCCAGAAGTTCCTTTTTTCTTTGTCTTACTTTTCTTAAAATCATCTATATAGTGGAAAACTAATGACGTCATCTCCATTCTTAAGAACTCTTTAGATTATATTGTATAATTTTCAAATATATTTTGTTTCTGAACCACAGTGTTTCCTTTAATCAGTATGCATATGTGTGCGCATGCACACAAACGTGGCTCACGCCATGAATCGTGACCTGCTCTTGACCTGCTTAAGATAAGGGGAGCGAAGAATTCTGTTGAGAAGCAGCTGAGCACATGCATCAGGAAATAGCTGGGAACCTGGGGCATTGTGACCTTAACAGGTGTTGTTTTCAAAGCTCGCTGGGAACTTAGAAATGTTTATGCTTGCCTGAGAACCATGGTGTATTCTGGGGACTTGTTTTGGCTTCTTCGTGTTAGAAAAACACTCTGGGAAAATATAAAGAAGACCTGACCAAAAATAAAGAAAAAAAAGACATAGGAAAAAAGAAGGTTCTGTGTGTGTGTGTGTGTGTGTGTGTGTGTGTGTGTGTGTATGTGTGTGTGTGAGTGTTTTCTTCTTGAAGCATTTTCGCTGCCGAGCGTTCACCGGGAATTTAAAATTGTCAGCAGGCTCTGACGTGTATACCTTTACATCCCAATTATACAAACACAATGTTTCCTTTAATTAGGATGTATATCTCCACATCTCAAATACATCTATCTACCTATCACATGAGGTTGCTCTTTTATTCTTATAATGATGTGCTTTTATTTTCAGCATCATACTAACATATTAACTGAAATTATAAAGTTATTCCTCATGTTCATGTGGTTTGCCTTCACTGCTTCTCCCTTTCTAGACCCTTCACAGATAAGTCACATTTTGGTGGAACAAATTTTTTCCTCAAAATCTTGTACATCTTGCTTCACTGTCTTTAGCATTTCTTATTGTGGGAAAATCTTAGGGCACTTTCCATGTCTTTTCATTAATTTGTTCTCATCTATTTGGCAAGTCTTTTCGATCCATAGACTCAAGTTATTTTTTGGAATGTAGATTAGTAGTCTCTTCCTCATCCTCATCCTCTTTCCTCTTCTTTTCCTTTCCTTAGCTTCTGTTATGACAACCATACTACCTCATTCTGACATTTAGAATTGGAGGTATATACTTATTTATATATTTAACTCACCATTTTAATTTATTTTTCCCCTGGAGATGTTAGAAAATGTCTTGAAGTTGCCTTGTAGATAATGATTTTTATTTTCTGCATCAGTCTGTTAAACTCTGCATTTTTGCTTTTAATTTAGAAATTGTATTTTCCATCTCAATAGTGCAGTCTCTTCTAATCTCTTACTTTTCCCGTTTCATGCTTTGGTGGTACTTTCATCAGAGAAATATACTTTTATTTCTTTCCAAGAATATGAATTTCTGGCAGCAAATCTATTTCATAGACATTAGTTTGGAATCTTCAGAATGCCCCTGTTTTAATTGCAGTACTTCTCCATAGGTATAATATTTCCCCCTGAATGATCCCCAGTTTTATAAAGAGATAGACTTTGCCAGGGATTATTATAGGTTTTGGAGGTTATTGTAGGTTTTGGAGGTTGTTGAAGGTTTTGGAGGTTCTATTTGATTGTAACTTGGATTCTGTGGGGAAAGTAGAGGTTTGAGGATTGACTGGAGACAACAGTACAAAGCCAGGACCTCCAGATATGACGAGAGCAGTCAAGAAACTAGGGAAGCCCCAATCTGTAAAGAGACAAATGAGGGTAGTTGATTGTCTTAATCATGGTTTTTAGATAGAGCACAGAATGATAGCTAAGTCTTCACTTATAGTTCCTAAACATAGCCCTCCTTAAAACAGTTTTGAGATCACAATTCAAAAGTACAATGTAGTTCAAAAGACCTAAAGTCAAAATTTTAATGATCCCTTACTGATGATGTCCTCAAGGACTTAAGGAATGAAGATACAAGTCCAAATGTGACAAAAGGGCATTAAAAAAATCTACAAAGACTTTCTTCAGAACTCAAAAACCATGAATTTGGAATTTTAATTTGTTTATAAGTGTTTATAGGAAACAGCTTTTGAGATGGATGAGCTAATGAACAGATTCAATACAGTTGGAGAGAGAATTATTAAAGAGGAACATTGATATGGAAAATTATTCAGAATTTATTATAGTGAAGAAAATAAATAGAAAATGTGAAAGTGAGGTCAAGAGATAGAAGATGGAATGAAAGTAAATTTAAATAGTTTAAATAGTAGCTTATTTTTTATTTCCTTGTCAGAGAATGGGGGAGATGCAATATTCAAAAGAAGAATGAATGACATTTTTTCTAGAGTTTTGAAACATACCACAGTGTCAATAGATTCTAAGTTAAAGAAATGAAAATAAAAGTAAATTTTCTTCAGAATATAAGAGATACAGAGAAGATCTTACAAATCACTAAAGGAAGTTTTACCATTCATTTATTAGTATACTTCAGCTTTTAAATCATTTTTTCCAATCAGCAGTAATTTTTAAAGGTTTTTTTAATATGTGGATGTCCTTTAGAGAGGATGATAGTATCTCCTCCAAGTATTTGCATTTTACTGTCAAACTATAGCAATAAAGTTGAAAGTGTTTAGGGGCTAGGAGAAGGCACTTCCCCTTTCACTGTTAATTTTTCACCATAAATGCCATCGTTACATGATTTGTATCTTGTTTTATTTTTAACTGTCATTAAATCATAAGCATTTCCCACATTGCTAAATGGTTGTTATAATTATCATTTTAATGACTTCATTACATTCTATCGAATTTATTCCATTATTATTTCCTTGGTCATTCCTCCTTTATTAGATATTTAGGGCTTCATTTTCTTCAATTTTTGATTATTGCATATAACACTGATACAATTTACATTTTTATGTATATAACTTCATTTTTATTTTCAATCAGTTGATTAGAAATTGTTCCCTGAAGTCATATTACCATGTCATATGTTATTGAATAATTTCCCAAAGGGTATGAATCCATTTAGCCTTCCAGCAGGCATTTTGATATTTGCCAGCTCTTGGCATAAAAGAAGGTCAGCACTCAGGATTATAAATGTGAAAATGTTTACCAATTTTCTGACTATAAAAGACATTCTTATTTAAGTAATGTAATTGAACATTTCCCCACATTTGTTTAATTTATTAATTGCTTTTCCTCTTTTGCACACCAATTATCAGTTTTTTGCTTTTTGAAACTTGTTTTGGACCCTATGATTGTCTTACCAATAAGTAATAGATATTCTTCTTTTGGAGTGCACTATCAAAAAAACAAAAAACAAACAAACAAATAAAAAACAGGCAATGGATGGTTGTACCAGTGGGATTTGGTTTATTACTGCCATTGCAGAGTAATCCAGGTTTTCTAGCAACATTGGTAGGAGAGAATTCTGGTGTGGCAGACCCTGTCAGTTCAGCTGCCACTCATCTCTAATCTCGTTTCTCTTACCTTCCACTTCTTAAATTTAATTAAAATGTTCTGTTACTAGACAATCATAAATCTGAAGGTGGGTTATTACACTCTTCTGATCAGTCAAATGTAAGCTAAAATTGGTGGCTTCTCCCATTTCCCTCCAATTTCTCCTTTTTTATTTATTTTTTATTGATTCTGTACTGGCTGCAACTATAGCAGCCACCTTTCCATCATGATAAGAAAACAAGGAGAATGGCAGATAGCATGTCCCTGATTTTATTTGCTGAAATAATGCCATGAACCTCTGCCTTCCCCCAAATATATTAGGTGTGCAAAGCAAAGCCCTAGTTAGGTCACTGAAGTCATACTTTTTGCACATCTGAGGTGTGTGAGAGGGGAGTTGGGTATCTATTTTGTTAACACTCACTTTCAAACTGAACCAAAGCCAATTTTTTTTTCCACAAATTTGCTACTGTGAGCCAATGACTGACCATTGGAGAGGTCAACATTTCTAAATGTTAATTACTGTCTACCAGATCATAACCAGATATAAGGTTGAGTCCCCTGGATAAAAATAAAATATTTTTAAAAATATAGTATCTGACAACGGGAGAACATAATTTGAAGGTACAGATGCATTTTCTATCCAGAGAATTCAATTCCACTTGACAAATGCAATATGCATACAAGAGACAACCCATCTGCAACTCTCTACATTCACCCATTTTTGTACATTATTTATATATTTATCATATATGGACAATATGGAATATGAAAGGTATGCACTCCATTAAATAAAAAATAAATACTGCTCGGTCTTTGCCTTTAAGGGTTTTACTTCCAGACCAGCAGTTGGGATGAGAGAAGGTCATTCGGATAAACAAATATTTTTTATACTATGTGAGAGCAAAAACATTAGAGTATTAAGGAGAAACTGATAGTGGAGGGTAAGTCCCAACAACCAGTTGGGGTGCAAATTCCTTTAAGTGAGCTTTTCTGAACTACTCATTTTATGATACCAGTCATTACCTGAAATGTGTGAGCCATATTTCAGGGATATGAGGATAATTTTACATTATGAGAATGCTATCTCTGTGCCTGTTGTTGCACGGAAGCACACTGGTATGAAGCAACTGCCCTTGACCCCTCAATATGGTGCATGCTGTGGGATTTGTTCCCCCTTCCCCAGGACTTGCCCTTCTTTTGACCTCTATACCGTATCTGCTATGTGCTTGCTAGATGCTGGGATTTCACATCTTTACAGGGGGTGCAACCTGCCTCTGAGGGGCTGTAGTCTTGGTCTCATTCTCCTGTCTACCCTTGCCATCAGGAAGGAGGCAGCCACCGAACAGGAGAGAGTGACCGTCACTTCCTTCCTGCCAACCAGCCAGCCTTGGTGGAACCAAGAAGAGCAGCCTTAACATGGTGGGGCAAGAACCAGACCTCAGAGGGGGTTTGCTCTCTTTAAAAAGTGATCTTTCCATGGGCATAAGGAAAGAACAATTTATTCACCATCTGTTTTCCCCCTTGTACTGCTGCTGTTTATAGAGAGACAGACTTCCCTTAACTCTGAAGTAGTCTCCTTTCTTCAGGAAACAGGTGTCAAAGCTTTCAGCAAATCAAGTTTTCCAATAGCTGAAATAAACTTCATGACTTTCCACTTTGCTTCATGTTTATACCAAGAATTGTTTGGTGAATCTTATGATTCTCCAATTTGGAATTTTGATTTTTATTGATATGTGCGATCTTTTAAAATTCTTACTACCCTTCCCTCCTCTCTATGTCACTATCATCTGAGTGTGAAAACCTATTTTTATTTATAATTGACATAAAATAATTTTATGCATTTGTGGAGTACAGTGTGATATTTTAATACATGTCTATGCTGGTTAACAGTCACATATCCACCATGTGATACATTTATCATTTCTTTATACTAAAAGGAATCAAAATACTTTTGTTTTAGTTATTTTAAAACATATAATAAATTACTAAGTGTATTATGAAAGGATAAATTGATTACTAATTATTAAAATATAATATTATATAGTTTATAGTAATACATTGTTTTCAGTAATAACTATTTTTGTTTTGCTTAGAAAACATGTAATTTGCAAACATGAAAACCTCAGGACCCTCTGACTCTTGTCATATTAAACATCTTCATGAGGAAGAAGGAAAAGGCAATTTATCTAAGATTGATCAATATTATGGGTTCTTTGAAGCATTCCTTATCGTCAGATGCTTAGGTACTGAGAGGGGAGAATTACGATTCCATTTTACAAATGTGGAAATCAAGGCTAGTACAATTCACTAAACCCAACATCACACAATTGTAAAATAGTGAGACCATGTTTTTTTTTTTTTAAAGAGAGAGGAACAATGCGTGTGTGTGTGAGAGAGAGAAAAAGAAAGAAAGATAGAAACAATTTTTATTTAGTTTTTCACATGGCCCTCATTGCTCCAAGACTTTGTTGTGAACGTGGTGCTGGACCCTGAACTCGTGCATGCTGGGCAAGTGCTGTAACCACCGAGCCACCACTCCAGCCCGAGACCAGGATTTGAACCCAATTCTGATATAATTTTGAAAGCCTCACACTTTGACCTCATCATGTAATAGAATCTCTCCTGCTCTGTGCATAGCATTTTTTGTCAAGATATCATGCCAGAATTCACATACTAGTAGGTACCTTCACCTTGGATCAGTTATATGATTTTAGAAGGCTGAATCTGCTTTTCTGTGGAATGGTGAAAATAACAATTTCTACCTCATAAGGCTTTGGTAAGAAATCACTGATTTAATGCCTATAAAATATTTCAAAACAGGACCTGGTTTATAGTATGTGATCCATACAGTTTTGTAATTGTCATGTTCTGTTACTTTGTGGGCAGAACATAGAAAGTATATGTCTTGGTTTTACTTTCATGAATTTTCTCAGTACAGCTGAAAAGGTAGTTATAAATATATTTTCAGTTTCAGTATTCACCTCACTCTTCTCCACTGGTTAATATAGAGTACCTCTTAGTAAGTCTTTGTTTCAGCAGTGAAACCTTCAGGTAGAAGCATTGCTGCTTTGACTGTATTGGTGGGGAATGGCTGATTCTAGATGCTGCAACTGGCCTCTACCCTTTATTATCTCCTTCCATCTGATATTGCTTTTGGACATCCACATCATACAGGCTGAGAACCACCAATCCACAAAGTCCTCAACAAAACACATTGGACAGTGACTGACATATACCGTTAACTCTCAATTTCTGTGATAGGCATGTGTCTGGAAGTCCTTCCTCCTAATCTCAAATTGTTACCACTCAGTTCCCATTATCTAGTGACAGCTAACTGCTGTGTTTAACTGCCAGGGTCTTCAATTTGGCACCTGTGAACTGGAGGAAATGGGAGCCATGTTCTGCTTGGGCCTCCTCATCTTGGAACTCAAATCTGTAAGCTGCAGCCATCAGCTCCTGACTCGAGCTGCAACTCTACTGAATGCAGAGGAAGATGCTCTAGACCACCACCTCCAGCGGTAAGATGCTCATAGGGGCACAAATGACTTTAAGACCTTGGTATTCCCTTTGCAGAATATCTTGGTGATGTAGGTCAAATGCATCCAGGGAGTCTTTGACAGACAGAAAGTATGGAAGAGCTGCTGAATGAAGGTGGGTTCTACTACGTTCTATAGTAACCAGACCCAGGATATAATGACTTCCTCCTGAAAATCAGGAGGAGGATGTTGCCTGTTTGCATACACAAATGCAAATATAAACCTTCATGTATTATAAACATGCATCAACACCTATTGCTTATGATAAAGAAGACACAAGGTGACACACATATACATCTATAGATGCATTTGTCAGTTATATGTTCATATGTACATAGCATTTTGTTTTAAAGAGAGAGGGACAGTGAGAGAAACAGAGAGAGAAACAACTTTATTTGGTTTTACACATGGCCTTCGTTGCTCCAACACTCAGTTGTGTACATGGTGCTAGGGTTTGAACTTGGGTCCTTGTGCTTGCCAGGCAAGCGCCAAAACCGCTGAGCCACCACTCCAGCCCCTGTACATAGCATTTTTGAGTTGTTACTCAGTTAAAAAAAAAATGGAAGTCTCACCACCAGTGTCTAGACACCTGGGGATAAGAAATATTTTCATTATCTACTACTCCAAAGGTTATGTACCAGAAGATGAGGGGAATCACTTGAAGATGATTAACTTTTGGCTCCAAGAACCTGGCTTTAGTAGTTGGGAAAGAGAACCAGATCTCTGAGAACTATGAGGATTATGAATGAGCCAAGTGATGGAGATTATCACCAAAATGAGCCCTTTTGATGCTTTTTTTCTATAGACAAATCTTTTAAACTTGAGCAAAATAAATTCAGGGAGTGAGAAGGGAGGAAATAATGGCTGGAGTGGGAGGAGTTGGAGAAGGCTGTCATTTCCTGCACTTTGAGCAATAGGATAGATGGGGAATTGTGTTTGTTGGTAAATGAGAAGGTAGTTCATCATGTACATGATGTCCAAAGGCACAGAGAAAATTATTAATACTGTGGCCATCTTGTTCCCAGCTCATTTTCCATTTTTTTTTCCTCCTGCCACCATTAGGGTGTTTTTCCAGTCTGATTGCTCACCAAATGGACATTCAAACCTTGAAAGATCTAGCAGTCTACATTAACCCTGCTTTGGAAGTCCCTGGCTTCCCTGAGACTTAATTACCTAAATGTAGTAATTAACTTGCTCGCACACTGGGCTATAGATCATAGACTATGGAAACTGAAGTAAATCCAGACTTTCTTCCTCCCAAGAGATGCTGTCACTGATTCCTTTTATTTGACATCAGGACCACTTCCATCTGCCTCTACTCCCTTCAACACCCCTCAGCATCCAAAGGTTCAGTGTGTTTGGCTTTGTCGTGGTGTTTTTAGACTCACCCTCTGACAGCAAGTGCTTCCACCTGCCAGGATGTATATTTCAACTTGTCTTTTCGTCTTTTCCTTGGCTGAACTGTCTTTGGTGCAGACATGTCTGAATTTTCTTTCTCCCCCTGCCCCATTCCTCTGCTGCTCATTGAGAGAAGATTGAGCAGAACTGGCATTGCTTGCTTTCCCTGAATTGATTGTGCCCGTCTGTTTGATCCAATGCAGTGAGGATTAGTTGCTGGTAAACTGGAACAAGAAGAAATCTATCAA
The DNA here is from genome assembly GCA_004027875.1 of Aplodontia rufa. Taxonomy (NCBI): domain Eukaryota; kingdom Metazoa; phylum Chordata; class Mammalia; order Rodentia; family Aplodontiidae; genus Aplodontia; species Aplodontia rufa. The sequence continues at coordinate 22,237 of PVKS010009556.1, read as the reverse complement.
AGAAATGCCTTTTCTAATTCAAGTCGAAAGAATTCAGTGTTAAGCTTCAAAATACAATGGCAGCTATATGAGTTATCATAAGAAGATAGTTTCACCTGTCTCTGCCACCCTAACATCTCACACAACAATGAGTTTTTCAGGTGTAACTAGTCCACGGGTACTGAGGCTAGAGGTCTCCCCTGACCTCTGACTCTTCTTAAGCTGAATCAGCAACTTAAGGGCAAGAAAATGTATTGAGTGTGGCTGTTTTAAATAGATTTGAATTAAAATTTGGAGGGAGCTTGGAGCTTGGTTGAGGGCAGGGAGAAACTAATTCATCCAGATTTGTATCATATATTTTCCTATTCATTCTGAAGCAATTGGCCAAAAATGATTCCAGCTCCTACTCAGAGAGCCTAAAGGCTAAATGACTGAAAGTAAAATCACCCTGAAAATTTCTTGGTCCCCAAATATTCCAGCCAATAAATTTATACTCATTAAGGGATGACAGAGGGGAAAAGAATAAAATAAAATGTATTGGTTTGAAACCAGCAGCAGGCCTTTGTAGTACTATTTGATTAGTGATTAGGGTTAAATTTAGAAATACAAAAATCAACAGATCAAATCTAGGAACTTAGCACTAGGACTCTTACTGTGGTACAAAGAGTGTAACTAATGTTTTTCAACACATCTTCTCATATGTTTTAAAGAGATCTTTGCCACCCTCCTGGCATCCTACCTCTTCTTTGGGTATAACAGGGTTTCCACTATCCTTCAGAAAGATTCTTGTTTGTTGTACAGAAGGTATTGCTAGGGAGTAAAGAGTTCTTTTCCAAAACTCTGCCTTGTAGAAACACAAGGATGTGGTACTTGAGTCTCCCAAGCTCCACAGACAGCGTTAACCCCAGCGGTGACCTGCTGGGAAGACAAAGTGCAGCTGTACACAGAGGACATCGTGTTTTTCTGACAATAGGTTTCATGCCTCATTTACCATAAAAACAATTAGAGTGTAGTCTACATCCACAGAGCAACTTACCATTTTTCATAAGCAGAGGAAAAGCAGAAGTGGTGGACATTTGCCCAGTGAAAGGAAGCACACGTACTCTTTGCTTTGGGTTTTCTTTACTTGTTTCTTCTTCCCAGTTGATCATTTAAGAAATGTCTCTAGATCTGTGAAGGCATCTTTTGATCTTCTTCCCTTTCCTCGTCCTTCCTGCTGCCTCTTAATCTTATCCCTGGAAAGAATTGTGTGTGTACTGCGGGAGTGCGGAGCGGCTTCTTCTTATGTACCATTTATCCATTGTGACAGGTCTTTTGCAAAGTCATTTAATAGTTTTGCCGAGTCAGCCACTGTTCACCTCGATTTGTATCCCTCCATTGCCTCTTGCTCTTCTCAGCTGAGCAGCCCCTATCTCCATTTGTCCCTCCATTAATAATGAGAGAAAGCTCAGAGCTTCAGCACGGTGCCTAGCGATAGCTGGATATCTCCCAGAATCTCCGGAGTGACAGATTTGATGCTTTAACAGGCTCTTTCAGTGTCCACTTAGGATAAGGGTGTTTGGTTTTCTCTTTAGCTTGATGGAACAACACTTAAAAATAAAAATCTATATAGACTATAGAAAAAAATAATTATAATTTCAGTAATTAAGAAAACGCTTAATGGCTATTTTAAAATTACAGTTTTATTCTTCTGAATGAGAAAACATAATTTGGAACACACACACACACATACACACATACACACACACCCCACTACCCATGCTTTTAATGACCCAGATAAATCTATCAAGAGTTACAATAAATATATTTACACCATGGTAATATGTTTTTTACTATTGAATCATTTTGTACTTTAAAGCAATCTACACTTTGTTACTGATTAGTAATGTCAATTTATTATATACAATATACATGTGTATGTACCTGGGTGTATTTTCGGTTTTATGCTCGGTTCCGTTAGTCTGTCTGCCAGAAATGCATGGTTTTTAATGTTGTAGTTTAGTAATTTAAACACGCAGTATTTAAGCACCATCTCATTTGTATTTGTTTCAGAATGTGCTTTGCTATGTTCCCTTCTTTATTTTTACTCACGGATTCTATAATGAGCTGGTAACTGCCAGAACCTGAAGCACTGGGATTTTAACTTGAATTGCATTAAAATGATAGATTTCTTTAGGCTATTGACTGTTTACCCATGCTGCTTTTCAAATCTAATATTTTCTCTTCTTTTCAGTCTTCTATATTCACTAACAAAATATTATAGGGATTATTTTTGTACCCTTTTCATGCAATTCCTTAATAAATCATCAAAAGCTTTGTTAGAGAGAGAGAGAGAGAGAGAGAGAAAGTTAATTTTTTCATCTGTTTTTTTGGTTTTCCTTAATTTGTTTGTGTATGCTATGCTGGGGTTGAACCTGGGTCCTCTACTACTGGGTCAGTTCTCCATCCCTCATCATAAGCTTTTAACCTTACTATCTGAAATTTTCTTATACCTTAGAAAAGTATCTTTTTCATTATACTTTTCTAAGTTGCTGTCGTAGTTATATAGAAAAATTCTGGATTATTTTTATATTTACTTGTAACTTCAATGAATTCTCTTAACATACCAAAAATTGTTTCTGTGATTTTGTTTATTTTTTAGATAGATAAGAGTATAGTTTATTAATTTTGACTATTAATTTCTCTCACTTCTTTTTCTTGTGATCTTTATGACCTTGGTTAGACTTTTGAAAACAATGTTTGAAGGTGAGAATCATTTTCACCAAATCTAATTCTTAAATGAGAAGGACTCTGAACATTTAAAGAAAATGACTATTAGTTGGGCATTCAATTTCAATATTGCCTTTGTTATTCTTTTTTCTTAGCTTATTAATTTAAAAAATCAGGATTGGTAGATGAGTTTTATCAAAGATTTTTGTATCAAGAAAATGATTATTTCTGCAATCAATAAATAATTAAATTATGCTAATAGATTTTGTGATATTCAGTCATCCTTGAGTTTCTAAGAAAAAGGTATTTGGCTATGATCCAAATTATTATTTAACACAAGTTAAACCTATTTACTGTGAAGTAAGGTATGTTGTGCCTTATTGCAGTTTAGATGTGAGATGTCCCCCGAAAACTCATGTATGAGACAATGCAAGAATGCTAGAGTTGAAATGTATAGATTAGGGAAGAGGTAACCTATTCAGTGGGTTAATCCACTGATATGGATTAATTGGGTGGTAACTATAGACAGGTAAACTGTGGCTGGAGGAGGTGATTCACTAGGGGTGTGACTTTGTGCTTTGTATTTTGGCCTTGGTGTACAGAGGTCTCTCTCTGCTTCCTGGTTGCCATGTCCTGAGCTGCTTTTCTCAGCCACTCCCTTCCACCATGATGTTCTGCCTCACCTTTGGCCCAAAGGTGCCAAACATGGACTGAACCTCCAAAATCATAAACCAAAATAAATTTTTCCTTCTTTATGTTGCTTTTGTTGTGTATTTTGGTCACATGATGAAAGAACTAACTAAATTGTGACTGTATGATCTGGAACACTTTAACTGTGCTAGGATTTATCTGTCTTTTAAATGTGTACACATTGTAAAAGCATATGTGTCCCATTTATTTGAAAGAAAATGTCATTTTAATGCTTGTTACTATTCATATAAGAATTATCTATTACATGTAGATTGTTCTATAGTCATATTCAGATCATTTTAAAACTGAGTTTTATGTTTCATTACTCTTCTCTAGCCTTTCTGTTTAATCATGTCATCATTCTTGTTTCTCAGCTTTGATTAATCTCACATTTTTCCAGAGAACACCTTAAAGAAAGTTTCTTCTTTCTATTTTGTAAGGTAAATCAATGGTATATTTTTGCATATTTACATATATGCAAATATCATTCTTTTTCCTTTCAATAGGAATTCCACATTTCCTTCCTAAGTTTGCCTGGGTAACACATTAGAACAGCGTGGACATGACTGTATTTACTCTGTTATTTAATTATCTAGTAGGTGGCCTATTTTTTCTTCTTCTTTGTGAACACTTTTTTTCTGTCTTAATAGTTCTAGTTCTAGTAGTTTCTCTACTTTTATTAACACATTATTTTTCTTTACCACAAAAACTTTCTTCCTTCCTTCCATGTTTATGTCTTTTTATTCAATTTGGAATTCAAACATCCCATTCCCTTCTGCACACGTCTCAGTTATAAGGTAACAATGATTCCATTCCGAGATTTCGTTTTCCTTCCCCTGAAGTGCTTGCTGTCTGCTCTCTAGCCTTGTTATCTATTTTCTTTTCTTCTTTTATCATTTTGGCCACTTTCCCCAAATTCATCTATTTCTGAAGGTTTATCTGCAGCTTCTCCTCCCAGATTCGTTTGTCTGCATAATGGATAAATATCTTCACTGATAATTTGTTTAAGTTTCAGTGACTTTATGTGTAAATTGCACCTGTTTCCTCATTTTCTTACCCATTTCCTGCTCGTGTTTGTAGTGCAGCCAGCCCTCTTTCCATATGGATCCATCATCTACTCATTTATTGTTCCATAGATTCCAGTTTTATTGAATTTTCCTGACACCTTAGCATAGGCCACCTGCTGCTGGTTCTGTCCTTGCACAGGGCAGGTTTTGCCAGCTCTGGATCATTACAACTCTTTCCTCTTCCTTCTCTTCCAACTTCATTTTCATCATTTTTTTTGCCTGTTTATCTTTGACTCATGAGAACTCTATCAAGCCTTGAAAATGCTTAAAAATAAAGAGTGTAGATGTTCTTGAAATTCTTTTTTAGTCCAGCTGAATGCAGATAATTCCTCTTGTTTTCATAGGATGTAAGCTGATTTAGATGGTGTGTTTCCTCAAGGATTCATTTTATTTTGGTGTTGGCAAGAGAGAACTGATTTGGGGTGATTGCACTGGGAAGGTTAAAGGAAAAGAGCACAGAAAAATGAATGAAGATGGGAAATGAAGTATTGATGTATATGGTCCAAAATGTTAATCTTGGATTGTGGTGAAAAGTTCCCTGAAATGTACAATTATATTACAACAAAGGATGGAGGCCCAGTGGAATCTTTGAGTTTCATATTAATACTATTCCCTTCAATTCTAAATTAATCTAAGTTACATGGCAGTTCTGGTGATATCTCTCTTTAATTTCCTTCTGTCACACTAATTGTACTCAAATGGCATTAGCATGTAACACATCAAAATATTCTTAGTTTCATCTTATAGGTACAGGCCAAGAAATGCTATCTAAAGGGAAATGTTTGAATGAAACTAAATCTAGAAACTTTTAGAGATTGTGTTTGTCATATGATGCCTTAAAATATTAAATGATTCCCTCATTGGTTAAGAAAAATGAATGAATTAGCCAGGAAGATGTGCTAATCTTAGACTTGGAGAGATGCAGTTTCATTTGCAGTTAAAGAAAGACAAATTCAAATATTTTTGGCATGATTTCATGCTGACCATTCTATGATAATAAATTAAAATAATGAAAACCCAATGTTAATATGTCTATGGGGAAAGAGGTTTCATAACAACACACAGTTATCTGTGAACAATTTGGAGAACAATTTGGCAATTGCAAGAAGATCCATAAAAATCTCTTATTTGATCCTACATTTTCAATTTACAGAATATCTCTCAAAAATAAACATAACTGAAAACAATATTTAATTTTTAGATATTTGTAGAAATGTTTCTTATATCTCCAAATAATTTTAAATAGTCTAAATTCCTAGAAACAGAAAAAGAAAAATGAAGGATCATTGTTGATAATTTTAGAATACTATAAAACCATGAAAAGAAGGAATATGTCAAAGTATATACCAAGTAATTATAATATTAATATTTATTAGGGCCTTACCATGAACTATATGTTGTGCTAAATATTTTATAAATATTATCTCATTTAATCAAATAAATTATCTTATATGGTAGTTGCTATTATCAGTATTTATTCCCTTTTACAAATAAGGAAATTAAGTTTTATGGAGGTTAAGACATGTGCTGAACGTCAGGAATCTAGTGAGATTGTGCACCAGCTTTTGAATTCACCTCTGTATAACTTAAGTGCTCAAGTTCTTATCATCTGTTGTATTAAATCATTCAAATGAAAGCAAAATCAGAGTAATTATGGTATACACAAGCAGACTGTGACTTTAGCTACATAGAAACACTGACCAAGGGAGGAGGGAGATGCTAAATGCAGTTTCATTAATTTCTTTTTCTGTCCAGTTCCTGTGTTGAGTGCATGAGAATGTGGATGGGTCTGTGTGCAAGTTTTAAAACTGTGATGACTTGCACTCATTTGGGCCTATAAATATCCTTGGACTGTTTTGGTGCTGTTCTGAGAAGGTCAAAATATGCTATCATGGGTTGAAAGCATCACAACCCATGGGGAAAACAGTTCCAAAGAGAAAAAGATTATAGAAAAAAGGGAACATGCATTTTCTTCTTATTGCATTTGCTGTTTGCAAAGTGGTCCTATCTGATAATAACCATGAAAGCTAACCTAAAAGAACTCCTATTTTACAAGTGACTCCATGGGAGCCCAGGGACTCTAAGTGATTCTCTAGGTGTACTTAAGTGATTTACTTATTGCCAGTCAACACTGGGGATCTCATTTGCCTCTGCCTCAGGCTCAACCAGATGAATGGCTGCTCTCTTGCCTATTAAACTATAGATACCTGGAAATAGAATAGGTTAGCAGCCCCTTGAAAAGGGTTTCAATCAAGAAACATGTTCTTTCTACTCTTTATATCAACTGTAGCCTTTCATAGACTATGTCTTTTGTTGCTGTTGATTCTAGAAATGGAAGGCAAATAAAATTTGAATTTTTCCTGAACAGGAGAGATTGATTTTATTTAAGAAATCTTCAAATAACCTGGTATGGATGCTCTAGGTTAATTTATTGACTTTTCATGAATTTTTAGAACTTCTCCATTTCCCCTCTGATTATGGTGTTTTTGTCTCTGTTAAGTATTTGGCTTTGTACAGTGGCTGGCACACACCTGTAATCCCAGTGACTCCGGAGGCTGAGGCAATAGGATTTGCAAGTTTGAGATCAACCTTAGCAACTTAGTGAGGCCCTAAGAACTGAACTGAAACCCTGCCTCAAAATAAATCATAAAAAAGGAGGCTAGGCTGGAGATATGACTCAGTGGCTGAGTGCCCCTGGGTTCAACCTCTGGTACAAAAAAAGGAAAAAAAAAAAGTATTCCTTGTCCTCTGCAGCCTTTACCAAAGAGGTAGGCCTTTAGTATTAGGTTTCAAAGCCATCTTATCCACAAGAGTTAATTTACCAGAGTTGCAGAAGAAAACAAAACTATGGCTACAACAACCAAAGAAAAGAAAGAAAGGAAGGGAAAAAAGGAAGGAGAGAAAGGAAAGGGAAGATACTGCACAGAAATCAAGGATGTGATATTAAGACTAGAAAATCATTATGGAGTTAAAAGGAATTATAGAAAGTTTACAGTTGTGATTTATAAGATCCTGGACTAGGATAAATTTGATGTAGAAGGAATAGGGTAGCTTTTAAATTACTGTGAACGTTTCTTTTTGAATAATTTCTTTATCCTAGCCAGTTGCCAAGTTTCCCTCTCTAAAAGGAAGCAAGTAGAGAAGGCTAGGTATGAGATAATGCACCTTTGGCTTTGCTCTCCCATGAACTTCAATGAAGCCCTAACCTTCGTACAGTTTTAGCATGTTTTGTTGGACGTGTGACTTAGTCTCAAGCAGGCACAATTCTGGTTCACAGTATTCCTGCTTACAATAGGCTTAGTGATGCTAGCGAGGTGCATACCTTGTTTACTTTCAGATTTTGTAGCTTTAAAATTAAATATCTATGATTTCCTTTCAGGTATAATATCTTGTTTTCATTCTCACAGTTACAGACACAGACCTCCTCACATTCCAGCCTAGACAGTGGGGTTGCAGTCCTCAATTCCAGAAAGAAAACGAAAGCAGGTGAATCATGCTAAGTTGTAAAAGCTTTTGGTTGATGAAATGAAAATTACATTTTGTTTGATCCTAATGGGAAGATAGTAAAGAGACAAAAGCTTAACAGTGTATAGATAACAGAAAGGAGTTATAAACAAATGATGAGAGAAAGAGAGGAGAAGTTTAAAACTGGATGTCCCAGACTTTAGGAAAATAAAATGTTGGGGGAAAAATGTCAAATCAACGTGCAACATCAGAAGTAGAATTTGTGTCTTTTGTAGGAAAATGGGTGGAAGTGGAGAGCATTGAGTTAAGCAAAATAAGCCAGACTCAGAAAGTAGAGAGTCATATTTTCTCCCATATGTGAAAGCTAGAGAGGAAAAAGAGGGGAAAAAACAAGGAAGGGGGATCTCATGAAGGGAAAACAATAGAGGAAGGAGATCAGGGAGAGGAAGCAGAGAAGGGACTTGACATAGGATCAAGTACAAGAAGACCAGTTATCCCACTTAACTGTTACAGTCAAGTCCCTTCTATGCTCCCTCTCCCTGATCTCCAAGATAAGGTGTAATGTTTTACAACCTACTACTTTTTTTTTAGAGATATTGTGGGAAGGGGAAGGGTGGGATAAGGGAGGGTAATTGGGGCTGGCAATCCTGGGGGTAATTGCACTATCCAGAATATATACACATTTTATATTATTTTGTTAAAAACTTGTATGGTTGTTCAAAAATAAAAAAAAGGGGATTGAATGTTCTTAACAGGAATCTCAATATTCTACACCTGGAGGTAGCTATTTCAGGAAAAATCTTTCATTTACCTTTGCTTGGTCATTTCAGCTTCTTTAGACAGATTTTTCCAACTGAGACCTCAAGTATGTTCTACTAAGAGATACATTTTTCCAGTCATGTGATAGCTCATCAAAAACTTCCTGGTTCTATTTGCGGTGAGAGATTAGCCTATTAGAAAACAGAGATAACTTAGCATAAACCAATATTGCTTCAGTAAAATGGAAATGGAAACCAAGTTAGGGCCAATATATTTGTGATGAATTGGCATTCATCATTTGGTTATGTGGCTTTGAAACAGGGAAGCTATTTCTCTGCGCTTTGCCAGAAGTAACAAAAGCACTGAAATGAAGAAATAAAAGAAAGCCTAATCATGGAGGAGCCCGGCTAGGCAGAGATTCCCTGGTCTCCGCAGGACTCTGGAAAGAAGCAGCATATCAGCGCAAAGTGTAGAGGGAGGAAACAAATAAACAAAAAAGTTATAAGACTATCCTGCTTAGACTGAGACCTGAAGAGACTGTAGGTGGGACAGGTGGCTCTGGAAAGGAAGGGAAAGAGCCCCAACCTCAGGACAGGTGGAAGTGCAGGGGAGGGGCACTGCAGAGGGAAGACTGGGCAGATCAAGAGTGTTTGACTGAAGGCACACAGGGGAGGAAACGGTGAGAGGGGCACTCATAACTTAAAATTCGACAGTAAAAGGGAAAAATTTAGCCAATGTCATTCCTCCACGAGATACCCATTTAATGCATGAGTTCTTCTGGGGTAAAAGGCAACAGGTGAAACCCAAGGCGGTCATCCATGTTTTGGTATTTCCCCTGAATAACAAAGTATATATACATTGGTTACTGATGGTTTGATAATGTTTCCCCCCCTCAATTGTATCTCTATATACTTCTAACAAAAAAAAAGGGAAAATTTTCACTTGAGAACTACCATGGCCAGACTGAAGCCAAGTCCTGAAGTGTGGGAAGGGTTGGCCCCTCAAGCCTTTTAAGGCAGCTCCTCCAGTCACCTCACTGAATTTACACAGCAACAGTTAGAATATTACCACACCCAAACACCTGCAAAGTGGGCAGGGAGAAGGGCCCCTGCAGAGGACCCTCTTGGGAATTGAGCTGGAGAGAATTTCAACAATTTCTACAGTGACCACTGTCTGGGTGCATTGGTGCATTGGTGAATTCCCTCCCCCGACTGCTCTGGAAACAAAGGAACAGAGCTGGGGAGGGTCTGACAGCAGAGGACTTTCAGCTTCCAGGAAAGTGCCAAAAGCCCCTATTGGGAATTGAGCTGGAGGAAATTTCCACAGAGACCACTATCAACCAGTGGATTGCTGAAATCCCCTTACCAGCTCCCAAGTATGCTTTGAAAAGGTAGGGACAGAGCTGGCTGGCTGAGGAGCAGGACTTGTCTCCCAGGAAAGTGTCAGGGTGCTCAGAGCAGAGCAGCCTATTGGAAATTGAGCTGGAGAGAATTTCCACAGATAGCACTGTCTGGCAGTTGATGGCTCAAATGGCTCTCTCCCACCCTCCCTGCTCTGCAAATTAAGGGGCTGAGTCATCTGAGGACATTCAGTTCTCAGGAAAGTGCCAATGGACACAAAGACCCACTCAGCAGACACTTGGGCTGTCCCTCTGCAGTGCAAATCTCCACTTATCCATTGGACACAATGGCCAACTTTGCTTCAACTAGGGTACAAATTATCTACTTCTTTTTTTTTTTTTCAAGAGAGAGGGACAGTGAGAGACAGAGAAAGAGAGAAACAACTTTATTTAGGTTTTCACATGGCTTTAGTTGCTCCAACACTCAGTTGTGTACGTGGTGCTGGGGTTTGAACCCGGGTCCTTGTGCTTGCCAGGCAAGCACCGAAACTGCCGAGCCACTGCTCCAGCCCCCGAATTATCTACTTCTAACACCTGTGCACCCAGTGAACTGATATAAAACCCACAGCTCCTCCACCTAGGAGAAGACTCCTCCAATTATTCACCCCTAGCAGAAGGGGAAGTCACCACCAGAGGCCTGGGACTGCAACCAGATTTAGAGCACCATACCAAAGAGAAGCAGATACAGAACTGAGGAACTGGCCAGAGGAAAGAGGAGAACACCAGCCTTAACTGGTGCAACACACCCATCTGACACACCTCTTTACCTCCATTTACCTTGGCGTAAATTCAACCATGTTAGGTTCTTTCTTTCTACTTCTCTCTACCTCTCTCTTTTTTCCTTTTACCTTGGTGCAAATTAACTGATCGTAGGCTCTATCCATGTTTCATTCTCTTAACCCTTCTCTTTCTGCCTGCCCTCCACTTTACCTTTCCCACTTATCCAATCTTCCTCCCATCTTCCTTCTAGTACTCACTTAAGGAAATAATAAGATTACTAATTAACTAACCATTTAATCTCTTCCAGAATTTTTATTATAGATATTTCACTGAATTTGAGGAACTGAAAAAAACAGCTGTAGCAAACTTCTGTTCTCACAAGGTTGAATGAGAGTTGGCTTAGAAGAAACTATAACAAATAGGTCTCAATAGCTTCTCTTCATGAGGGACTGATGATATTGGGTCAGCAGAGGTCACTGACTGAATGAAAATAGTAGTACCCAGATATCCACCCAACTCAGAGTCTCTAAGGAAAAGAAGCTCACAAAGTAAGCCCTCATTTGAAAGAAGAAACTCAACAATACTGAAATATGGGCAGAAGTGTAAACAACATGAAAAAGACAATGGAACCAAGCAGCCCAAACTATCCATAATCTCTCAAAAACAGACATCAATGACAGCATATTGGAAGAAATATCAGAGAAGTAATTAAAAAAAAAAACCATACTTAAACTATTCTATGAGCTAAAAAATGAAGTAAGGAAGGAGTAGAGAGAGGAAATACAGAAAGTGTAAGACCACTTGAACAAAGAGATAGAGATTCTGAAAAACAATCAAATGGAAATCCTTGAAATAAAGGAATCAGTAAACCAAAACAAAAATTCACTGGAAAGCATCACCTATAGATTAAACTACTTGGGAAAAAGATTCTTTGGTCTCAAAGATAAAGTAAATAATCTTGAAAAAAAAAAAGTAGACCGCAGTGAAAAGATGTTAAGAGATCATGAACAGACTATTCAAGGAATTTGGGATAACATCAAGAGACCAAATTTAAGTCATTGGGTGGAGGAAAACTTGGAGGCACAAACTAATGTCTACACAATCTTTTCAGTGAAATAATTTCAGAAAAATTTCCAAACCTTAAGAATGAAATGGAAAATCAAATTCAGGAGGCATATAGAACTCCAAATGTACAAAATCACAACAGACCCTCCCCAAAGCACATTATTATGAAAATGCCTAGCATACAGAACAAGGACAAAATCTTACAAGCTGCAAGAGAAGAGACAAATCACATTCAGAGGAAAACCAATTCACATCATGACTGACTTTTCAACTCAGACTCTAAAGGCAAGAAGGGCTTGGAAGAATATATACCAAGCTGTGAAAGAAAGGGAATGTCATCTAAGAATACTATATCTAGCAAAATTAAGCTTCAAATTTGAAGATGAAATAAAAATCTTCTTTGATAAACAAAAGCTAGATAAATTTATAGCTAGAAAGCCAGCACTACAAAACACACTCAACAAAATATATCATGAAAAAAAATAAAAATCAAAACTGAAAATCAACCCAGGGAGACAATACACTAGAAGAATACACATTCAAAATAGAAACAACTCCAATTCAAATATTAAAAATAAACCAAAATGGCAGGAAACAAAAATCATCTCTCAGTAATACTGCTGCATGTAAATGTCTAAACTCTTCACTCAAATGACATAGGTTGGCACATTGGATTTAAAAACGAGACCCAACAATATGCTGCCTACAAGAGAAACACCTCACAGACAAAGACATATATAGGTTGAAGGTGAAGGCATGGGGAAAAATATATCATGTGCATATCTCTCGTAAACAAGCTGATACTGCAATTCGCATATCAGATAAGGTGGACTTCAAACCAAAATGGATCAGAAAAGATAAAGAAGGTCATTTCTTACTACTCAAAGGAACCATATAGCAACAGGGTACAATCATCATAAACATATATGCCCCAAACAATGGAGCATTGATATTCATAAAACAAACCCTTCTCAAATTCAAGAACTGAATCAACAACAATACAATTATTCTCAGGGACTTTAGCACACCTCTTTCATCACTGGATAGATCATCTAAACAAAGAGTAAAGACACTGTAGAACTAAACCATACAATTAATATTTTGGATCTAATAGATATTTTTAGAATATTTCACCCATCAACATTGGATTACATTTTTTTCTCAGCAGCATATGGACATTTTCTAAAATAGATCATGTCCTATGGCACAAAACAAATCTTAGCAAGTACAAAAAAATAGAGATAATAACCTGTATCCTATCAGATCATAATGGAATGAAACTAGAAATTAATTATAACAGAAAATAGAAACCAATCAAATACCTGGAGATTAAATAATACACTCTTGAAGAGTGAATGGATAGCAGAAGAAATCAAGAAAGAAATTTAAAAATACCTGCAGATAAATGAGAACAATGATAAAACACACCAAAATCTATGGAACACAATGACATCAGTCCTAAGAGGAAAGTCCATAGCATTAAGCTCATTCACTAAAAGAATAGAAAGTCACAAAATCAATAATCTAACACTTCATCTCAAGGCCGTAGAAGAAGAAGAACAAGCTGATATCAAAATCAGTAGAAGATAGGAAATAATTAAAATCAGATCTGAAAGAAATGGAATTGAAATCAAGAAAACAATACAAAAATTAATGAAACAAAAAGTTTGTTTTTTGAAAATATAAACAAATCAATAAACCATTAGCCACACTAATGAAATGAGAGAAAAACCTCATGTAATTAAAATCTGGGATGGAAAAAGAAACATCACAACAGATGCTTCTGAAATCCAAAGGATCATCAGAAGCTATTTTGAAAACCTATACTCCAATAAGCTAGAAAACCTTGAAGATATGGCAAATTCCTAGAGAAAAACAAACCATCCAAATTGAACCAGGAGGAAATAGAAAATTTAGACAGATCAATTACTAGTGATGAAAAAGAAACAGCCATCAAAAACCTTCCAAAAAAGAAAAGCCCAGGACAAGGTGGATTTTCAGCTGAGCTCTACAAGATCTTTAAAGAAGAACTAACACCAATCCTCCTCAAATTATTCCATGAAATTGAAAAGGAGGAAACTCTACCAAACTCTTTCTACAAGGCTAGCATCACGCAGATACCTACATCTGACAAAGAAAAATCAAGGAAAAACTTCAAACCAACATTCTTAATGAACATAGATGCAAAAATCTTTGATAAACTATTGGCAAAACACATACAAAAATACATTAAAAAGATAATACACCATGACCAAATGGGATGTAAGGCTGGTTCAATATTTGGAAGTCAATAAATGCAATTCACCATGTAATTAGACTTAAAAACAAGAATCATATGATTATTTCAATAGATGCATAAAAAGCATTTAATAAGGTACAGCACCCATTCATGTTTAAAACACTAGAAAAGATAGAAATAGAAGGAACTTATCTCAACATAGTAAGGCCATTTATGACAAACCTAAGGACAGCATTATTCTGAAAGGAGAAAAATTGAAAGTATTTCCTCTGAAAACAGGAGACAATAATGCCTATTGTCACCACTCTTATTCAGCATAGTCCTTGAAACTCTGGCCAGAGCAATTAGGCAAGAAAAGGATATTAAAGTTATACAAATAGGTAAAGAAAAGCTCAAACTGTTACTGTTAGCTGATGGCATGATTACATATTTTAAAGATCCAAAATACTCCACCGGAAAATGTCTAGAGCTCATAAATGAATCCAGTAATGTAGCAGGATACAAAAATCAACATTCATAAATCAATTGCATTCCTTTATTCCAATGATGAACATACTGAGAAAGAAATTAGGAAAATTCCTCTATTTGCACTAGCTTTAAAAATATAAAATACTTGGGAGTCAATCTAACAAAAGAGGTGAAGTACCTCTACAATGAAATGTATTGAACACTAAATAAAGAAATTTAAGAAGAACTTAGAAGATGAAAGGACCTCCAATTTTCTTGGATATGGAGAATTAATATAATAAAAATGTCCATTACCTAAAGCACAATAGAGATTTGATGCAATATGCACCAAATTCCAAAGACCTTCTTCACAGAAATAGAAAAAACAGTCATGAAATTCATTTGGAAAAATAAGTGAGCCAGAATAGCCAAAGTAATCCTTAGTGAGAAAAGTGAAGCTGAGGAATCACAACACCAGATTCCATATTATAATATAGAGCTATAATAACAAAAATAGCATGGCACTGGTACCAAATTAGACATGAAGATCAATGGAATAGAATAGAAGACAGCTAGACAAACTCACATAAATACAGTTACTGCATACTTGATAAAGGAGCCAAAAACTTAAGTTGGGGAAAAGATAGTCTCTTTAAGAAATGGTGCTGGAAAAAATGGAAATCTTTATTTAATAAAATGAATCTCAATCTCTATCTCTCACTCTGCACAAAACTCAACTCAGAGTGGTTCAAAGACCTTGGAATTAGGCCAGAAGACCTCACCTACTAGAAGAAAAGGTAGGCCCAACACTCCAACACTCAGGAGTAGGCTTCCTAAGGAAGACCCCCCAAACCCCAATAAGTAAAAGGAAAAATCAATAAATGGGATGACATCAAATTTAAAAGCTTCCTCACAACAAGGGAAACAATTAAGAATTGGAAGAAGAACCTACAAAATGGGAAAGATCTTTGCACCCTGCACTAGAGACAGGACATTAATATCCAGGATATATAAAGACTTAAAAACTTAACACACACACACTCAAAAATTCTCCAATCAATAAATGGGCAAAAGAACTAAACAGACACTTCTCAAATGATGAAATGGTCAATAAATTCATGAAAAAAACACTCAACATCTCTAGTAAAGTAAAACTATGCTGAGATTTCACTTTACTGTATTTATAATGACAATAAGTAAGAATTCAAACAACAAATGTACTTGGGAATGTGGGGAAAAGGGTACACTTACACATTGTTGATGAGACTGAAATCTGGTAAAATCACTCTTGAAAGCATTTTGGAAATTTCTCAAAATACTAGGAATGGATCCTCCATGTGACCCAACTATCCCACTCCTTGGTATGTCCAAAGGACCTAAAAGCAGCATACTAAAGGGATGCAGCCAAATCAATGTTCATAGAAGCTTAACTCACCATAGCCAAGGTATGGAACCAACCAAGGTGCCCTGTGACTGATGAATGGGTAAGAAAATGTGGCATATACACACAATGGAGTACTACTCGGCTGCAAGGATAAATGACTTTGTGTCATTTGCTGGCAAATGGATGAAACTGGAGGATATCATGCTAAGCGAAATAACCCAGTCTGAAAAACCCACAGGTCAAATGTTTTCTCTGATTTGTGGAAGCTAATCAGAAATAAGGAAAAGAACACAGGAATAGTCAAAGGGGAAGGAAATTGAGGAAGGAGGAATGATATAGGGAAAGTTAATGAAAGGAATCAGACTGAACTTGTTTATGTTCACAAATGAAAATAATGTAGTGAATCTAATTAATATATAATTCAATGAATCACTAAAAAGAAGGGAGAGAAAGTCATTTAGTAAACATCAGAAATACCAGTAGAGGTAAGAGAAAGGAGAAGGGGTGAGAGGATACTGAGGACTGAATTAGAAAAAGCTATACTCAGGCCTTTAAAAAAAGTATTTATTTAATCCTATTGTCAAATACATCTAAAGAGAATAAGGTGTGATAGGAAGGGAGGAGAAGGGGAAACAATGGGGCTGAGTTAAAACAAGGTACATTCTAAGCATTTATGTCACTGTATACACTATTATCATGTATATTAAAAAGTTCTTCATGAGTATAAGAATTATGTCATTATACTTGGATATTTTAGAAAAATATATGACCCACAAAGAAAGGTAAGGGATTGTAGAAGAGAGGTGGGGGTGTGCTAGGGGGGATAGTGACCAAATTATATTGCTGTATTTTGTGCATCTATGAATATGTGACAACAAATCCCACCATTATGTACAACTATAATGCACCAATAAAAAATAAGAAATAAAAGAGTGGTAATAGAATATTATGTGCCTGAATGTATGATGAAGATTCCATAAAGAATTTTCATAAAGATTAGGCAGTTATTTTTACTAGTCTTCTTATTATTAATAGTTATTTATAGATGAATAAAAATAAAAGTAGGCACTCGGATATTAGATGTTTAATAAAATCCAAGTTGCTAACTATATGACTGATCAGTAATCAAACACTAGGTAAATGAATCCAAATTTTGCCTCTTTCTTTCAAAAACATATTGCAAATTGTTCTAAAAATATATATCCATCAAATTTTCTAATATGTACTGTAAAAATTAGATCATACAAAATAATCCATGTAAATCAATGTTCTTCACCAAGGAGTTGAGAATAGATGCTTCTAAGTTCAGTACTGCATCCTCTATGGTATGGTATCAGACATTCAAATAAATACCAGCACTTGAAACCTTTCACCCACTAAATATTCAAGGCCCTGAAGAAAAACTAGCTGTCTGAACTTTGTTGTTGCTCTTGTTCATATATTTAATTTCTTTGGGATATTCTAGAGAAAGGTGAAGTTCCTCTAAGCTAAGGCATGCAATCATCTTTTAGGTCTACATAACATCAGCTTTCGAAGATTTGCTTTAGAAAAGAGTGATATATTTACTTTTTGAAAAGAGAAAGTTGAAATGACTCTATAAGTGATGCTTGGGGGACCTAGTGGTGATTTAGATTCTAGTTTACCATTAGATTAACCTCTCAAGCATTAGTGAGCGGGGGAAGTAGACACCTGGGAATAGGGTATACTTATCAATAAGCAGGAGTTAGTTAATTGCACTGATAATAACAACCAATGTCTTTTGATTGATTAGCATATGCCAAATAATATTGTAGTTTAATATTCAAATGAACTTTTTATGTCCCAAGAAATAACCCTAAGATGCAAATAGCTCTTATTGCCCTCATTTTATAGAGATGAAATTGAGGTACGGAGCCTCTGAATAACCAGTCTAAGGTCTCAAAACTAGTAAGTGATGGAGCTGGAATTTAAACCTTGGCAACCAGACTCTCATACCAGCATTCTTTTTTTTAATGCTCTTTTTTTAATTGAGAAATTTATTTGTTGAACAATCATATAAATTTTAACAAAATAATATATAATGTATATAGATTCTGAAAATTGGATTTACCCCCAAGATTCTTAACCACTCAGACAATTTGAACGGTGAAAGCGGTTTTGTAAAATCATTCAATTTCTTGTTTCTAACTAGTTTGTACCTGCACCAGTCAGGTTCTGATCTGGAAAACAAGCTTCTCTTTATGAAATCCAAGTGTGGATGGTGTAAAAAGGGGAAGCAAAATATGTCACTGTACTTTGGTTTTTTTTAAGGAAAAATACAGGACCCAGAAGAAATGAAAGGGATCAGGGGATGGGAGGAGGAAGGTTGAGGGGTGCCAGTGGAGGGGGGTTATTAAACAAATTATATTGCTGAATCGTGTGCACCTAGGAATATGTGACAACTATAATGCACTAATAAAAAATAAATTAACAAAAAGGGAAGCAAAAGTGTGAAGCCATGTGAAGTTCTATAGAGAGAAAGGCAAGAACTCCATGCCCATTTATTCATCAGAATCAAATTTGGCCATTTTTATGAGCTCATTGAAAAATGCTGTGGAGTTCAGGGACTTCCACAGCACCTGTCAACCTCCTCCATCTGCAGAGTTTACTAAGAGTTTCTGAAAGAACTGCCTCACCTACCTCTGTGGGCTACAGCCAAGATGACTGGCCATGGCTTGCCTGAAAATTAAAAAAAACCCTCATGTTTATTGCCTCCCATCTCCCTGCCACAGTGACCTCCAGGAATACAACCTTTCTTCTGCTTCCAAATCTCACAGATTGGCAGAATGTAACCTGGAAACTTGGAGAATAAATGATGCAATTATTATATGTCTGAGTACTATGTGATATTTTAATACCATAATGAGTGATTTTGAAAAAACCTGGTCTGCAACTAGGCAAAACTATGGTTTCAAAACAGAGTGAGTACCATAAGGATGAAGTGCAAGCTACATTATTTCACAAATTACCATGGGGGTATAATGCTAGTAATTCTTATGCACAGTTTTTGAGTTCCCAATGTATAGAGAATGGTCATAATACCTTTAATTTCCATAATTATTTTCTATTTTCTATTTCTATTTATGGCAACCATCTGAGGATCCTCTGATTTAAATTGGAATGATGAGAGAATGAGACACATGGGCATCCATGTCTGTTCAGTACCATTTTGGATTAATAACAGATGTGCTGGGCAGAATTCCCCTACCCAATAGAATAGTTGTTACTAACTTTGCAGGCTCCACAGTTTGTGCCTTCCCCAAGACTTCATATTTCATCAACAACAGAAATGAGAATAGGGTCAGGAATACTAAAATTTCCTAAAGAAGTTAGAATTCAAAAACCAGTGCTAGGAGAAACAAATAGCACATCTGGTTACATTTCATGCATAAATGCAGCTAAAGGGAAAACACTTGGTGCTGCAGATGATTGACACTTTAGGAAGGAGGCCTTAGTATGCTTCCACCTTTATTGCATAAAGAATGATACTCAAATGAAGGATGATGAGGACAGGAGAAGGAAGAAGAGGGGAAGGAGGAAGCAAGAGAAGAAGCAGTAGTGGGGAAAAGGATTAGGAAAGAAGAGAGGAGAAGAAGAACAGAAAAAACTTGCCCAAAAGGAACAGGAGGCAAAGAAAAAGCTGAATTCAGGTGAATGAATTCAGGGCTTCCAAAATGGCTGAATTAAAATACAACTCTGAAATTATATTGAAATTAGATTGTCAAACTCCTTTTTCCAAGATTTTTGAAGTAACGTATTTTCAAATTGAGGATGACAAATATTCTCTTACTGTCCAAATTAAATAAAGAAGAGTATTCCACAAAATACAGGTAAATGAGTATTGTGCAGATATCAGGAAAGGGTAACACAGATTTTCCTGAGAGATTTATTAAATACTTAAAAAATTGTGCCCCGTAAGAAGCTAGCAACTATTCCCCCTGAAAGAAAAAGCTCAAACAATTCTGATTTTTATTATAATTCCAGTGAGGTACAATTGATATATAATAAACACATAATTAAAATACTAATTTGATGACTTTGGGCTTATATGCATAAGCACTTGAAACCATCACCACAATCAAAATAATGATTATTCCCATCATCCCTCTGAATATTCTTAAGTCCCTTTGTAATCCTTTCTCTGCTCAATTCCAGTATTCTCAATCACGAATTTGTTTTTTGTATTCAATATTAGTCTGCATTTTTAGAATTTTATATGTTGTAGAGTATGTATGTTTTTAATTTAGTATTTGTTTCACAGAGCATAATATTGAGATTTAACCATGTTCAAATCTGATTTTATTTTATTTTTCATGTGTTACTAACCAGGAAATTGAGGAAATGTAGAAGAAAGTGTTTACTTGGACTTTTAATTGACACTGTTTTGCTAACAGCCTGAGATGGATTGGTTCTAACTGAATTTTTTTGCTAAATATTTCTGCTGACTAGTATGCATTTCCTACTGGTGGTTGCATAACTGGATCCTCTTTGACATTCAAGTCTCAGCTTCAATGTCATAGTCTCAGCTTAAATTTCACCATCTCTGCAAGACTTTTTCATTGTCTAAAGCAGCATTCCTACTTGTTGCTATGATAACACGTTTAATTTACTATTGTCTCCCTGAGCTAGAATGTACAATCCATGAGATAAATATTTTCATCTGTTTTGTTAAAACTGAACCTCTAGCACCTAGAACAATGCCTGATCCATAAGAAGTAATTAATCAAAAGTAAACAAATAAATCCTTGCTAAGATTCTGATCCTACATTTATGGGAAAATATGGAGACTCATGGGCCAAGTAGTATAATTCAGGGCAGTTTTTAGTAGTTGAGGGAATATATTCAAAGTATGATGATTGATGGATATTTATAAGCCTGAGTGGGTATTTATGTCCACAGCTTTACCTTCACTTCTGTCCCTATCGATAATTTGCCTATATTAAGAAATAAAATGTATGGTTTTAACTATAGAAACAATGACCATCCCTTTCTGTGTAACATGACATATAATAATGACTCATAATAATGAGTCATTGATATTCTAAAATTGATATTCTAAAATATATTTACAGATTAAAATCATGATGGCACTTAAAATGATGAAATGAACAAAAGTAAATTCTGCTTAAAGGGCCACCAGCCCAGAGCACACCAGCTTGGAAGAAGACACGGTTGTTTCTGTGGGAACTGTAATTGGCAGTAAGCTCAGCAAGGCTCAGTGTGCTGAACTTCCCTAAGTTCTAATGACAACTCAGTGCTTCTGGTAGAAACATCAAGCCCATAATTATATATGAGTGTATTTCCTTCTGCTTTGCTCTGGATAACAAAACCCCCAGAATATTATAGTTGATTCCTCAGCTACAAAAATAGAAATAGATTCTATGGATTGTATCCATAATGGTAACAGGAGTAAAAGGTAGTGCATATAAGGAATGACAGCAGGAATAGGCAGTGTTAATTCTTTACCTGTCTTCAAAGACTTCCCAGATGGAAAGAAATCAAAGTTAATTCTGGTTATTAGCAAGGAACCAATATTTATTACTCTCTGATACTGCTTTGCTCATAAAGGTTTATGTGATGATCAGAAATGCTGCAATACAGAATGAGCTGCTATGACTTCAGGCACATGCAGTATTTGGAAAAGGCTTTTCCCAACAGACTGGAAAACGTGTCTTTGCTTCTTTATGAGCATATGTGCCAACTGTGAGATACAAGTGAAAGCATATCATAAAGCATCTACTTAATAAAGCCATACAGTTTCATTTAATTCATTAGGGGTGATATTTGAACTATTCACCCTGTCGAACATGAATATGAAACCCTGCATTATTCCCCAAATCTTTTATTTATATGACTAACTCTCTTCAGAAGGAATTTTAAAGAGTGGCAAGGAATTGGGATTTATTTGAAAATTTATATTGCAACATTTTGTGAAAAAGAATTTTTAATGTCAGACAAGAGTAGATTGTTGGGAGCTGATGTTGGAGGCACTGGTTTATTGAGGTCTTACTCATCACAGGAAAACATTCCTTGTTCTCAGTTTTCATGCAGTTGGCGGTTTGTGTTGGTGCTTGGTGGGTGGCTGCTGTCCATTGTCTTAGTGCTGAATTGTAGAACTCTGATGGAAATTTTCTCAACAATCTCATTAGTTCAATGAAAGTGTAAGTGACACGCTTGCCCAATTTATTTACTTAGAATTATCTTTTTCAAAATTATGTTCTTACAAACCACATTAAGATATCACCTTACACCAGTCAGAATGGCAAAGATGAAGAAAATAAACAACATAGATGCTG